>JAJLTH010000086.1:20165-49962 GCA_030568035.1 Tetrapisispora nanseiensis
AGATTAAGTAATATTTTAAGGTAGATAAATGATATTTCTGATTTGTTCAAAATTAGTACCATATTTATATGTTTTAAAATTCATATTTTTTATGTTTTTCTTAAGCTTCCAAGAGTTTCCAGAAACAATTGGAAAAACATTTCATAACTTTCTTCTTCTCACAAAATCATATTAACAGATATTCTAGAATGTTCTTTATCACATTGCACATGCATTTGTATAATCTATCAATAATCAATTTTATTTGTAGTCTAATTAGTAATCATAGTATTTTACTATATTTTCCAACAGAACTAACAATGCTGTCGTTCAAGCTGCTACTGTCAGTGAGGAGCACAATATTAACCCAATTCACACTTCTTTACAGCAAATTACCTTTGTGCTACAGAGGTATAACAGAACATTACTATTTACACATTAGGAAGTCAGTAGGAACATTGATATAATGGACAGATGAAAAACCTTCACCCTCTCGTTCCATTATCTCCGATATATAGCAGATTAGTCCACGGGGTTAATCCCTAACTGCCATATAATCTGGTTTCATGACCTATAGTTCCTGTTTCTATTGAATTTTTAAGGTGTTTTGGGAAGTAGTGTCATCCTTGTTGACATTAGCAACAGGAGTGACATTACGGTTGTTGTTGTTGTTGTTTAAAATGTTTAGGTTACAGTATTACAGTATATAATTCTTTAATTCTTTTATATATGATATATAAATTATAATATACATTTTTGGTCGAGACTTAATTTTATATCTCATTAATTAAGTCCCATATTTATATCTTTTGGAAGGTGAGTTTGATCCGATGAAATTTGTCATTTCTGGATCTGAAATTTCTTCCATGGGCTTCTAGAAGCTTTTTGATTTAAAACGTTAATAACATTACTAATTCATTTTGGCATATCAGATCTATGGTGCCTATAGACTTATTTTCTGACAGTTTCAGCAATTTTGTATGACAATAAAATAACATAAAGAGCTAAAGTCACGCGACTAGAATATTTACGGAGAACTTATCTTTCAAATTTGAAACTCCAAGAAATAAGGCCTTGTTGGCGCAATCGGTAGCGCGTGTGACTCTTAATCACAAGGTTAGGGGTTCGAGCCCCCTACAGGGCTATTTTAATTTTTTTACACTACCGGAGGAAATATATTGCTCCGGGTAAGTTATTTTTTTCTTGGTCTTCGAAATTTTTCAGTTGGGGCAGTTCGAACCTTCTGAAGTATGCAATGCTTCTTTTACCAACCTGTGTCTTGTTAAGAACTTTGTTTATTCATTAAGGCTGATGCAGTCAGCGTTAGCCGTAGCTCATTCAATTACACTTCATTAATTCCCTTTTTCCTCGATATAACTTGTCGCTGTGAATAATCTTTTGCTCACCTGGTAAGCATCGATCTGGAACCAACAGTATCAACGTCAAGTTAGGGTTTAATTTTACAAAATTCTGCAGATATAGGAACATTCTGGTTATAGACTCGCTTCAATTATAACCACAGTTTTACTAGATAACAGGATAGAGTTAAGTGGATCGTTTTATATTTGTTGCACTATGTCCTCTAAGAAGTTATCATTAGAAGAAAGGTTGTCTCTAGCCACGAAAAAAGGTAAAAAGAAGAGCAAGAAATTGACCAAAGCTGATGCTAACTTAGAGGAGAATTCTGAGAATAAGATTGCTGAGGAAATAGTTCCTGATGTTACAGTCAATGAAATTGAGAGGAAGGATGAGATCGGGACCTCAGAAGATATTCATGAGTCTGTACAAGATATGAGCGAAGAAATAGTACCAGGCGAACAAGACCTTTTACGAACGCCGATCCAAACACCAATTGAAAATAATGCTAAGAGTGTAATTGAGGAGAAAGTACCTAATGAGCCACATACTGAAGTTTTGTTAGATTTCAGTAACATGATTAGCATGGAGGAAGAACCTTGGAAAACGTTATTTCCTAATGGTCTGGAAAAATTGGACTCTGTCGAAATTGCTAAAATATTGGTATCACACAGTCTCTCAATTAAGGAACAAAATAAAAAATTAGAAGAGAAAGTTAAACATATGGAAATACAACAGAAGAAAAATGATAATTCTGTGTTTATCAATTTGATCAAGGAGAAAGAAGAATTAGTTAACAAGATAAAAAACGAAAATGAAAATTTATTAAAGGAATTGAAGAACGAGAAGGACATACTTAAAAGTCAATTGAAGAAAGAGAAAGATGATATGAATGTTCAATTGAAGAAAGAAAAGGAATTACTTCATAACGAATTGAACAAAGAGAAAGATACTTTGAAGACACAACTAAAGCTGGAGCAAGATAAATTAATCAAATCAGAACGTGAATTTAATGGAGAAATAAAAGAACTGAAAAAGTCTTTATCAAAATATGAAGTAACCCTAGTAGAAACTGAAAATACTTTAGAAAATGTATCTAATGAGTTTAAGAGCATAACTGAAAAATATCATGAATTAGAGAGAGCTCATACCTCTTTGAAGACTGAACATGCTTCAATAGACACAGAACTAAAAAATCTTAAAGAAGAGAGTTTTGTATTAAAAGAAAGTTCTTCTAAAGTCAACTTGATGGAGAGTGAAGTAGATACTTTGAGAAAAACCCTAGAAGAAACTGAAAAAGAATCTAATAAACAATTAAGAGAACTAACTATTGGTCATAGCACTCAGATTACGCAGTTAGAATCGAAGATTGAACAATTAAGAATAGCTTTGGATAATTCTAACAATAGCAATAAAGCAACTGGTAGGAGCACTGAAAGTGATTCCACCGGTGAGAATTATTTTACTGCAGAGCAATACAACTTATTACAAGAACAGTTGACATCTAGCAAGAAGAATTGGACAAGCATAGAAAATGTCCTTAATAATAAACTCAATCAACTAGAATCTGAATTACATGACACAAAAGAAGCAGAATCTAAGTTACGTGAGACTATGTCAGCGAGTGAGTTAACTTGCAAACATCTTTCAAATGAATTAGATTCCGAAAAGCAACGAAACACAGAGTTTAATAATACTATTACAAATTTATCAGAAACCTTAACTGACACTAAATTGTTGTATGAAGAATTACAGAGTGATTATAAACTTCTTCAAAAGAAATTTGAAATTCATAGATCCCAAATTGGACAACAATTGGAATCAAATTTACCAAATGCAAAACTTATGAGTTCGGTATCGTCAATACCAGTACCTACGCCGTCAATGAATTTTGAGGAAGATTGGATAGATTCTACTAGACCACCATTAGATTACAGTATTTCCAATAATTTTTCAGATGATAATATGACAATCAATGATGGCGATACAAAAAGCATACAGAATGATATTGATGATGATTCTATACCAGATGAAGCTGCTGACTTACAATTAAAATTGGAAAAATCCCATGATTTAACCTTTGACAGCATGCCATCATTAGCCTTGAGACAAAGCAATACCAATCAAAATCAAACTCAATTCAATGCACAACTTGTCACAAAACTAGGAATGGAAATTAGAAGATTGGAATCAGAGGTTTCTTCTTTGATAACTTCAAATGACAGACTTCAGTCTGAAAAATCAACTGTGAATGCAGAAATACTTAAGTTGTTGGAAGAAAATGATGCTGCTAAAAAAATGAAAAATGAATGTGCTGAAATGAATGAACGAGTAAAAGACACTGAAAAGAAGTTAGAAACCTCTTTGATATTACTTGGGGAGAAATCAGAATTAGTAGAGGAGTTAAAAAATGACGTCGAAGATTTGAAAGAGATGATCCGTGATCAAGCCCAGCAAATGGCAACATTCCAAATCAATGGGACTCTTTAGAATTTCAAATTACTTTTATAAATGAATTAAAGTTATGTTTACTTTAAAAATGATACAACTAATATAATGCTTAATGTGCATTGTTAATATATAGATTATATATACGCATTTATATTAATAAAAACGTATCCCATGCATACTTTTATTTATATTTTTTTATAAAATTATTCTTTAAATTCAGAAGCATCAAAAAATGCATCACTTTCACCATTCACGTATGTTAGATTATCTTCTTCATCTTCATTTTTATCACCATTCAATTCACCTTCATCAATATTTTCAACTTCATTTCTTTCATTTTCTAATTGTAATTGAGCCAATTCTTGTCTTAATAGAGCTTGTCTCTTTAACATCTCTAATTTACCTTGGATACCCAGTAAAATTGGTAATGTATCAACAGAGCTCCTTAATGATACTTTAAAATGTTTTAGTTTTTTGGCAGCTTGTTTTGATCTGGTGGAGTTTATATATCCACTTTTTAATGTCAACAACCATTCAAGCCATGTCAAGATCCTATCATCAATTGTCCAAATATTGCTTTGTACAGTATCTGATAACAAGTTAAATAATTTTAAAATTTGTTCTTCCGAATTTAATTGTAATTTTATAAATCTATTAATTCTGTCTCTTGTCCAATTGTCAGAAGTAATATTGGATAAAATATCACTACTACTGCCTTCGTTATCAAGTAATAGAACCAATTCATTATTTATTTGGTCCTGCTTAGCTTTAGATACTTTTTTCTTTGATTTCTTTTCAGATGATTCGATCATAATATTTTCATTGATTTTTTTTTGATCTGTTGTGACATCATTATGTTCATCGTTCGATAATTCGATTGGTTTATTCTTTTCAAGATCTCTGATGTATACCTTTTTAAAGTTAGGTTCATTGACATTCAACCAGGCCATCATCAAACTATCATCCACTAGCGTAAAATCAATAATTTCAGTTCTGTTAACTGTGATTTTATTGACCGTTTTATCACTTTCTGTATCCATTATATGCAAGTTCCCGTCAATATTAATACCAAATAATAAATTATTTGCAAATTTAATCCTTTCAAATTGAATTTCCCAATTTTTAACAGATTCACCTGTTGTCAAATCGAATATAGATAGAGAGTCTACAGCTGCAATGGCAATCTTATCATCGGAATTCAACAATTGACAACTCAAAGCACCGAAAACATTGATTTTTGCGATTGTAGAAGGTTTTCTTTTTGAAGCATTGATAACGTAAACGGTTTGTTCTGAAGTGACACACACTATTGGATTGATGCCAGATCTTAGGATTTGAAAATTCATGATCTCATTACTTTTACCGTCAGTCAAATGGAATGTTTTTAAAGGTTTAGTTTCATTATATTGGAACTTCTTGACAGTTTTGTCAGTATCTAGAGTCCAAATAAACTCTTCAGTGACGTCAACATGGGTGATACCATGCTTATTCTTGATAATATTAACGATATCCTTACCATTTGGAGCAAAAACGACAATTTTACCTCCTGGGAATACATTCACAAAATAATTTTCCTTCTTTGACTGTTGACTAATCTCATTATCCTCCACACCTCTTTTCACTTTTGTCGAATTTGCCCCTGAAGAGCAACACCACCCCATGAACAAAGCTTCTTCAGCTAATAAATCGTTGCTCTCATAATCTATTCTCGTAACCAAGGAACTATTAACATTGAAGTCATTTGCAGAATCCAAAGGATAAACATCCACAGAGTTCTTCTGTGTTATATTGGACTGGAAAGCAAACTGGTTCCCATCCAAAGAAAAATATCCAACCATCTCAGAGCTCATTCTTAATTATTATTTGTTTCTCTTCGTCTCAAATCCAAATATATACTCGGCTATGCTTGCTCTACAAGAGTGGCTCTCTAATGAAACTTATCCACAAAAACTGAAGATACCTTTCACAGCATGTCCTAATATACTCTAGGATATCATTGACACTGTAAATATATACAACTAACAGCTACAATCGCAACAGAATCAACCACTCAAATGGTCATCTATTTCTCGATGAGATGAGATGAGATGAGATGAGATGAGTTTTCAATCCAAAATTTTTCAGTTCTGTCATTATATACGAAGTAATATTAGCTCTTCAAGTCAAATGCCCAAGATACTGCATCTGTGATGTGATGGGAATGATAAGAAACACCACCACTGACCTAAATGGAATGCAATGGCCATGAAGCTGAGCCGTTGCTACTGATACTTACTTATAACTGTATTGGCATTTTCGTTTTGTAAGGAAACAGAACCAAGGAATCATGAGCGGCACTTGATACCTTACTGTTGGCCGGGTTTGCCAGGTTGGCCAGGTTGGCTAAAGAGTCTTAATGATATTAGTTTCTTCTTTAATTAATGGAATGTTATATCGGGATAAATAATTTATTTAAATGTTTATTTATAATGCTAGCAATTGAGCCATGGAGTTTTGGTCCTCTGTAGAAAGACTTTGGACCAACGCGTTGTACCTACCTTCGTCGGTTTGCTGAAGGGAGAGAATAGAGCTCTTGAAAGTTTCATACAAGTTCAATTTATCAAGAACTGAACCAATGAGAGGGTCTTCTTCTAGATCGTCAAACCCATTTTCATCAAATCCGTCCTCAGAAATAAAGTTCATTCCTCCGCTCTTCAACTGTTTCATATATTCATTGATCACTGCATCGTCATCTACATCGTCATCCTCATCTTCGTTGTATTCTCCTCCGAAGTCATCACCCCAATCTTCATTTCCTTGATTGTTGAATGCATCTGAGCTGAACTCTTTTCTCTTTTCTTCAAGTTCTTTTAATGCACTAGGGAATTTGGCTAATAATTGTATTAATAATCCTCCAATTTGAGTGAAAACTGTTTGAAGATCTAATGCAACAATGGATTCAGAGTTCAATTTCATAAGTAAGCTTAATAGTGCCAATACCGACAATTTAATATCGTAAACTCTCTTATAATTTGGAATATAAAAGATAAACCATATCTCAAAGATATATTCTAATATATTTTTATGTCTCAAAAAATTAATCGTAACCTCAGGGGTAATGACTAGATTAGCAATAATAACGTTGAATGATGTAACACCAAATACAACTTGTTTTTTAATATTTAATCTTTCAGCAATGATTGAATTCGTTGCATCTTCTAAAAATTGCTGTCTCATGATGTCGGATAAAGTATTTTCAAAAGTTAATACCATCTTTTGAGAGAAATCGAAAACAACATTCATTTCGTCTAAAGTATTATCTTCAGAATTTGCTATTGCTTTCTTGTATACTTCAATCAAAATCTTTGCATAGAAGTCGTTTTTTTGCAATTCTTCCTTACCGTATAACAAATAATTGTTGAAAACTAACATAAAGTCTTCTAAATAGAAGGCAATCATGCTATCTTCTTTATTATTACATTCTCCAATCCATTCTAATATTTTCCAAGAAATTGGTGTAACACTTCTTAATAAGAATGTAGAATTTTCAACAAATTCACAACATTCACGATAAAAATCTTCAATGTCATTCTTTAAAATGAATTCAGCTGCTGGGTAAAACGATTGTTCTAAGTTTTTAACTATTTCTGGGGAATTTTCAAATGATAATAGAATAGAAATTGTTGTTGATAGGATCCCCATAGCAGCCATCTGTTTCTCACCTTCATCTGGGATATCGTCTTTAATCAGGTTGCTTGGGTCAATATTTGCAGCATCATTTAATTCTATAGCTAATTTTAAAAACTGTTGAACTAAGGTATTCATTAATTCAACACCAAATGGTTGAAGTTGCTCAGCAAATTGTTCGACAAAATCTTGCATCACTCCGGAAATATCATTCGAATCAAATTCATTGGACAAAGATAACAAGCTTTGCATGGTTGGAACTACAATGGTTGAAAGCATTTCTTGGAAAGTTGGATTATGAATAAATGCTTGTATAGCTAATGCTGCTAATAATTTTACTGGCAAGCAATCTGTATTTTCGTTCAAACATGTCAAAACACCTTGATATATATTTGGTAAGATATTTTTATCTTTGAAATCCAACATACCTAGCTTTGAGCTAATTTCACAGGTACGTGTCCTTAAAAATCCATGAGGAGATTTAAAGTAAGGAAACACAAAATTACTTAAGAAGCCTTCAATTTCATTTAAATATGGAGAATTCTTAACAGTTAATCTATCAACGATGCTTGAGAAGATTCTTAAAGATGCTTCAATTTTAACAGCATTTTCAAGAGGCATTGTTGCAATATCTGTAGTGTTTAATTGCAGGTTTTGAATAATAAATTCCAAAGTTGTTTGGAGGGTAGATTTACCACGCTTATTTACTGTTGTTGTTAATAAGGAAACAGCTGCTAAATCTGGTGAATAGTTATCATCCCATAACTCTAAGTTTCTGTGAATATATTCTTGAGGATCATTTTCGAAAGTATCTAAAGTGTCCTCATTTGGACACAATAATGGGAATATAACGTGTTGTAAAATGGTTGGATAATGATCTTTCACTAAAGGCCAAGTAGGTTTTTGAACTATAGTTTGTTCGATAAAACTTAATATATAGTGAATTGATTCATCGCTAAGCCACAAAGTACCTTGGCCCCATTTTTCTATTTGTTGGAATAGTATTTGTAACAATTGAGGTAAGAATTCTTCAATATATACTTTTTTAAAGTCATCGTATTCGAATTTTCTAGTCAAAGTTATCGAAGCATATCTTTGGAATAACCTATAAAGGTTTGCAAAAGACCATTTCTTACACTTAACCCATGCGTTATTGCTTCTGTCACTTGGTTGGGTTTTGTTTAAAAATTCTTGAGATAATGGTTGCTGTATAATTTTTACAAAAAAATTTGCCCAAGGAATGAATGAATCAGTGCGTTGCAAAGTAAATGGTAAATCGTAGTATGTAACAAATTTATAACTTTGTAAAATCAATTTGACCATTTCACCGATTTTTGGGTCATTCATATTAGCACCATCCTGGAATAAGCTTGATTCGGCGAACTGCAATAAACTTGGAAAATATTCCATAACCAAACTTTCTAGATCTTGTCTAGCATCATTTTCCTTCCATCTGTATGTTCTGAAAATCTCTGCAAGACAAATCAAACCCACATAAGCTGAGTCTAGATCACCATGTGTGAGAAGAGCCGTTGAGTTTGGTAACAAATCAGCCCATTGCTTTGATGGATATTGATCGTTCACAATTACTGTCAATGCAGATTTCAAAATTCTCAAGCAATTTGGTGAGTTTTTGGAGCAGCTCAACATAGCTTTCACAAGTAATTCCTTGACAACAGGTTTTTCATCGTTATCCACTCCATGGTTCAACAATTCGTTTCTACTGTGATAGTCGCCTGTCCAACCATACACAATTTTGTTCTTGAAATACAGCGATGCAGACAACTTAAGATTCTCAGGAATTGACTCTTGGGCAATGATATCCAAGCAAGCCCCAAGGAACCCTGTCTGGGAACTAGCTTGCTTCAAATATTCTTCAGCATTCTTTCTGATGCTGGCATCGTGATTTAGCGTACCTTCGAAACACTGCAACAGGGCACTGGCGTCCATGGTTGTTCAGATAAATGGTTAAATCTCGATGTTTGAAAGATGGTATTCTAAGAGATGGTAAGTATTTGCCAAGTAAGCTATCATTAACTTGTGAGATGACCAATCTTTTAAGCAAACAGATGCCATACATTTTAGAGTCGACTGGTTCTGCGATGAGCATTGAAAAATTTGGTGCCGTGGAAAGTGATACATGTTAAAGAGCACCAACTTGTGAAGGTGAACTGTGGGGTTACATGGGTCATAAAGGTATCCATTAGATTATATAATTATTGTCCATTTGACAGGAATGTGTATACATGTATAAAAGTTCAGTTGCATGAGCTTTAATTCGTTAAGGGCAAGTTGCTGAGGTTTGCGTCTGCGCTCAAAAAATCAGTATTGAAACGGCTGTGAATATGCATCTTCCGCTGTTACCTGAGTGTCTCTATCAAGGATCCCTGTACTGTTTGTTTCTCGTATTGGTGACCTTGAGAGTACTTTCGTCGTTATTATGTGCCTTTTATCTGAAGAGAAAGACAGCTTGTCCCCGTATGTACGATACCGTTGAGTCAGCGACGTTAGTGATACAGGTGACAACGAGGAGGTCAAGATCGAGTCATTGTTGTCATTGTTTTTGTCAGGATCTATATTCGTCACAGGGCCTGGCATGCTTGTGTGTGTGACAATGCTTGCTGACTCTTCTTTTTGGGGTTGCATTTCTTGTGCCATCGGTATAGGAACGCTTGGCAACGGTGTACACACAGCACTTACTGACTGGTCATCATCAAACTCATCTACAGTGTCTTGGGGTTTGCGCGTATCTGTTCCCTCTGGAAAGCTCTCTATAGTGGCTCCATCTTGTTCTTTGGTAGTGACACCTCGCATATTGGACAACAAGCTCCACAGAAGCACCGCCAGCACAACAGCCACTTGCAGTCTTGTATCAATTCCTTCAGCCCAACGACATGCACCTTTCCACAGGGCTACGAGGGTGACCTCTCCATTCCAGTAGGCATCGAGCACCTGTGCATCGACGCCTTCGAGCAGCTCGTCCTTAATAGCATCCGCATTACTCGACTGAAACCCAGCGGAACTAGCACATGTGTCCATAGCAGACCTTTCAAACCAGCCTTGAGGCAGCACAGGTCCCATGAAATACTGCAACCCTCTCACGAAAGCCACGGAACCAGCCACAGAAAACACAGAGCCCGCAAAACCCCCACAGCCCAAACGCATCGGGGAAACCGGTAAAACTGGAGAACCATTCGAACCATTCGAACCATGAACCATATTGCACAACATCATCTGATCAATGCCATCTCCTCATCATCAAACACAACAATACAAACCAACCATCGACACTTTTAAAACCTTACTTCTCCAGTTGTTCATCGACCTTCGCAACCTCGTTGCTCTTTTAAGCGATGAGGCCCTTAGCAAGCTGCACCGTGCAGAGTGACCTGTGAGAGAGCCCTCTGGCCAGTTGAGTTGTTGGAAAGGTGCTTTTATTTACATAAATATAGTTATTTTTGTTCGTAGATAAGTGAATATGTAGGTATGAAGGTATGAAAGTGTGTATATATGCGTGCATGTGCGTGCAAGTGCGTGCGAGTGCGTGCAAGCTTCAGGTGATGGCGCCAAGGCCGACTAGCAGCAACTGCAGCAGAATCTGCAGTGACCAGAAGCCCACACGTCGTATGCGCTGGTTCTTCTTTCTGTCGTCATCGACGTAGTCATTGATGGCCTCGTAAACTTTCACCTGCATGTCATCGATTAGAAGGGAGTCGTACATCGTCCATGAGCCGTCAAAGTCTGCGACAGGTTTCACTATGCGGCATCGTATCGGGATGTAGGTCCTGTTGGAGTTGATGTAGCCTACAATGGGCCTGATTAGAGCGTAGTCGAGATAGCTCAGCTCTGGTGTGAAGTAAGGCACCTCTGCTCGTACATTATGCAGTTTCAGCGACAAGTCCAGCACAAAGTAGTCGCTGGGGCTCGACTCCAGCGAATTATCGCCATCGCCGCTGATATTAATAGTCGTGTCACTTGTCGGATCCCGAGTCTCTTGCTGTAAATTTATTTTCTTCAACATTGGATAGAACAATGAATAATCCTTCGTCATCCGAAGTAGATTGTCCGATAATTCTTTTAAGAGCAACATTTGAGCATCTTCACCTGACTGGCTGGCAAGAAGCTCGTCATTTGGAATCATGATGTCGCCGACCATGTCCACTTTCCCCTGTGTTATCCAGGAGAATGGGCCTTGCAAATCTGCATTCAGATGATCGACGTCTAGGTTATCCACCCGCAGTCTAGTTTTGCACTGCCATTTTCCGTCGTCATTCTCAAGGGTGTCATTATAAGGTTGTAACTTCTTGTGAATCGTAAACATTGAATTGTCATAAGTCCCGCTTGCATATTTTGCGTTCAGACAGTCATAGAAGAACCAGTTTTTTCGCAGACGAGGTAGGTTCAAATTGTAGAGACTGATCTGAAACGGTCTGAACCCTTTGGGCTGGTACAGAGTAAACAGCACGTCTGTTACACTGAAGGACTCGATCTCGAAATCACCGACTTTGTAAATATTCTTGTAATTCCTTGGATCATCGTTGGGTTCCCATTTTACATGGGTTCTGTCTATGACACCCCTCACGCCATTCACCTCCAGTTCTTTCACCATGCCTTTTCCATTAAGCCAATTCTGTAGGCTGAAAGAGATTGCCATTGAATCGACTGTGAGGTCAAACTGCGTGTAGTTCCCATCATCGAAGTTGGATTCGTTGATCAGGATGCTGGAGTCCTTAAGGGAGAGCTCCGCCCTCTGCACGGCGTCCTTCTGTGGCCCAATCTCGAAGAGATGGGACTTGTAAGGCCTTCTGGAGATGAAGACGTTATTCAAAACAATGTTGGTCTTCCCGTTCGAACGCCTAGAAGTCGCATTCTCGAACGTGATGTAGTAGTTCGTGTTCTTTGTTATGTAATTCCCCAATCGCTTTGCCAGGTAGTTTTTACTGTTCGAGGACTTATCGGAGACGATGTTGCTGATGACCACCACCAACGAAATGGCAGTGGTGGTCCCAAACAGGAGCAACAGAAGGTTCCCCAGGTATATCCCGGAAACCAGCGACGTCGACACGAGGCTGTAGAACCGTAGTGGCCTGGCCTGTCTCGTCAAGAACCAGCGGGCGTTGATCCGGAGCTTCTCCCAGGACGAATCCGAGCTGGCCAAGAGTCGATCTCTCTCTGTGATGTACTTCAGCGTCTCTGTCTTGGTGTCTTTATCCTTAACGTCGTTATCGTGGCGATCAGAGAGCAACCGTCTGGACACCCTTGCGGCCATGAGCCCTTGCAGCAACCTGGCCGTCCCCACCGTCCTTGCCAACGTAGCTCTGCGCACAATCCCAAACATAACCGGCAATCTGTGCATACTGACCACCCTCGCCACCCTCCACCACAGCATACGACCCCCCCACAAGCACACCTCTCCAGACCACAAACCCTCTTATAACTCGTCAGTTGGAGACTTCCCTCATCAGCGATGGCCATCGCATCGGCGATGAGGGCAAGTCTTCGTACACAGTGATTTTTCACTCTTGTCGAACTGAAAAATTTTTGGTTCGTCGTTGGAGGAATTGGTCGAGTTGGGCAATGCATCTCTCTGGGATGTTGTTGTTTTGTCAATTGAGTGGGCAGTGTAATGGCGATAGCTCGAGTGGGGATATAAGTGTGGGTGGGTGTTGCACTTGTTGTTGCTGTTGTTGTTGTGGGGGGTTCCCTCCTCTCAGGGCAAGCACACCCAAACGCAAACGCAAACGCAAACACACGCAACAATGTCTTTAGAATCCAACAACGTCACTATTTTACAAAAGAACGAGGCCAAGGCCAGAGAGATGATCTCTAAGTTCCAATTGAAGAAGGTCCCATCCATCAACAGAGTCACCTTCAGAAAGAAGAACAACCAAATCTACGCCATTGAAAACCCAGAGGTCTACAGAACCCAAGGTGGTAACTACATCGTCTTCGGTGAACCAAAGATCGACAACTTCACCGAGAAGTTGGCTGCTGCCCAACAATCCCTACAACAGGAAACTGGCGACAAGTCCCCAATGGATATCCAAAACGACATGAAGTTGCAAGCTGAGGCCGCTGCCTCAGCTGACGCGGCTGCTGCTCCAGTTGAAGACGATGATGAAACTCCAGTCGATGCTGGTGACTTATCTGCCGACGACATCGAATTGGTCGCTTCCCAAGCCAACGTCTCCAAGAACAAGGCCATCAAGGCTTTGAAGGAACATAAGGGTGATATCGTTAATGCTATCATGTCATTATCTAAATAAGTATAAAGAGTAGTTCATATATATATATATATATATATGTATGTATTTCTGTATTTATATAGCTAGGTGTGTACTATAACACCACGCTTTTTAATGAATATAACTTAGTTGCTTATCATCTCATGTGACCGTGTTCTATTCCAACGGCTCCTTACTGGTAGGTGTCTCCTCCTTTGGGGTCGCCTCATCATTGAAGGGTTCCTCTTCTAAAATTTCGTCACAGTTTGGGCATTTGTATTTCATTGGACTCTGTGCCAATCTGTAACAACCAGTGAAGCTATGGCACTTGTTACATTTCACAGGTAAGTATCGCATCTTAGAATCTGTGTCTCCTGCCAAGGAATTGATGATCTTGTCGAACCATTTGTCACGCTCCTTGGCGTCTTTCAACTTGTCGTTCTTCTCCAAACTGATCAGTTCGTTCTTCAACTCGTTCAATTCCTCATACTTGTCCTTGATCTCATCGTCCAGAAGCAGAACGATGTCGTCACTCTCGTTAGTCCCAGAGGAAAACCTCTTGATGATGGACGATGTCACATTAAAATTTGTATCTTTCTTGAATGCCTCCAGCTTCTCATTGTGCATGCTGCGTAACTTATTGATCTTTGCAGTACGTCTTCGACTGACAACCCCATCGACCCTTCCCACAAACAGTTTCACACATAACGTACCAATAAAAAAGAATGCCAAGTTCAACAAGATCTTTTTGTCGTATACCGTCGAATTAGAACTATTGAACATCAAATATGACGCCCGTAGTACACACAAGGCCAGCCCATAATAAGTGATATTTCTTTGAATGCTCTTGAAAGTAGCCTCATTGTTGCTGTTCTTGATCTCCAATTCATGTATCGAAGCCGTTATGTCAGAAAGTTCCTTCGTATACCTATCAACCAGCGAAGAACTGTCCTTTCTACCAAATAGACGTGCTATTACCCCAAACATATTCGCAGGTCTTTTGCCAATTTATGAGGTCTCTGCTGTACCCACTTTTTTTAACTAACGAAGTCAGAGCCGATCAATATGAAATAAACACCTCAATGACACTGATGCTCCCTGTACAGATCTAGTGGTTTACTCAATCGTAAGGACTCTCAAACAAACTTATAAGAAGAACTGTTCTGGCAGTTGTATCTTTTATCCTCAGATGGGATGTCGAAAGCCTCGCCGTATTGAAATTTTAAGTGCAAAATCAAATCGAAACAACTCGATGACTTATAAAATGTTGACCAAGAGAGAGAGAAACGGTTTGTGGGAGAGCTGTTTATGAGGATATTAGGATACGATGGTGTGTGTATCAATTTAGTTTTGCTGGCAGGGTGTATTCGTAATTTTTGATTGGCTTTTCGAGGTACTCAGTAAGCAAGCATAAAACGGGATAAGATGCCTACTGTCGAAATATCTGCCACGCAGTTGAATCTGCTATTTAACTCTGAACAGCATCAGGTTGGGATTGTCACAGCTCTAGGTAACACAATGGTAGAGATACAGGGCGATTTGGAGACACCCGAGGAGCCTCCAATTGATTTAGAACAGTATATGAAAGAGAATGAAGGAGACCAACGTTTCACAAAGCACCATGGCAATGGAATCATTCGTTTTGGGTTGTTGCTGTTGGATAAAGAGAAGAAGAATGCTACTTTGTATATTGGGAAGAAACAGAGACTTCTAGGGAAAGTGGTTAAGCTAGAGACCCCCTTAGGTCTGCTGAGGTTCAACAACCACGTCGATGAGGAAAAGAAAACAGTGGAACTCCAAGATATTTATTACCACAAAATTATCTTCAACAATAGACCCCTTCCAATCATGTAGAAATTCCAGAACAAGTTCAAACATTGGAATTGTTTATTTGTTACATACATAACTTACTTTTTTGCGACCTTATTACATACTTATATATATTGTATACATCGATGGAAGTAAAGAGAAACAGACAAAGTTTCACGAATTTAATGCATAATCAATCATAAAGACCAACCAGTTTTCAAGCCTTTTATTTTCAATTCTTCTTCTTTCAGAACTGGGAATGGGTGGGCTTCTGTGTTGAACACCATTGTGTCAAGCTCCACATCATCCTCAAATAGTAAGTATAGATACTTTAAAGTCTCTGCGAGCCAGAAACTTTCCATATTGTCTCTCTTCTTTGTTGGCAAAGATACACAATCATCCAAACACACATACTTAGTTTTGCCAGTCACTTTATCGATGGTGCTTGAATTCTCGATGAAACTATCAAGGATCTTTTTGCCCATGTCACGGTATTTGTTATCCTTGGTCAAGTGGTATAGGAACATGATGGACTCTACAGTTTCTGGTCTTTGTAAATTATGTTTATCTAGTGGTTTCACATAATAGTCGCCGGATGGCGAAGTCCACCATTCACTTCTTTGAGCTTCGTTCTTTAAACCTTGTGAATCATCGTTGAAAACAACAATCTCTGGAGACAAACCAGATGGAATCTGGTCGTACATTTGAAAACAAGAGTAAGTCAATTCTTCAGCGATCTTAAAATCGTCGGCCCTATCTGAGTTCCAGAAGCTGCTATTGCGAGCCATCTCTAGTGGCATACCTTCAGTGGCACCCATTGCTAATAGACCACCCATGAAACAAACCAGGTGGTCAAGTTTTGGTACAAAAGCATTATTGGGACCAAATGGTCTCTCACCTATATATGTCAACCCATTTGGATGGGATTTTGCAAGCAGTTTCTTTTTCATACCATCCATAGATATTCTATAAAGATCGTAATACAATTGCTCGTGGGTCATCAAGTACTGCTTCAACAGGTATTCGTAGAAGGAGTCGCCACGAGAACCCATTCTTATATTTTGTCCATGGAACAGACCTGTATCTGGATGAGTATATATTGGTACCAATCCATTGTAATAATCACCTACTAAGTTATTTTTTTCGTACATAGTTGGGTAAACGTTTTCAGCCAATCTCCAGTAAGTATTGTTACCTGTTAAGAATGACAAGTACTTGAACTCCATTTGCAAAGTTGTAAACTCTGCGGTAGAAGAAGCACCGTCATCAACGTGATTCTTGACGGTGTTTCCGGTCTTCAAGTTCACACTTGAGTATGGGATCCCCGTCTCGGTGTTAACAAAAGACATGGCAAGCCTGTCCCCTAAGTCGACAGCTTTTTTCAAATATACTTGTGGATTACCAATTGACAACTTCTCAGCGAGATTGTAAGCAGATAACAGTCCTCCCAGCATTCTAATTGTCGTTTCGAAGACGCTCACCTCCGAATCGATTTCGTAATTCAAATCGTGTTCGATCCAGTCTTGAGCTTGCTGGATAGCCCCCGCGAGCCTGTCTCTGTTCTCTGTAGTTTCATTAAACATCAGCATCATTGTGTCAACTGTATCGACAATAATCCATCCCAATGGGTCTTTTGACCTTGCCATGTTTGCACCTTGACCCGATATTGGGCCGTAAACATCATAGCCCCAGCCATTTTCGACATAGTCCTCCCAGGAGTCCAAAAAAATGGTCTCTATAGAGGCTCGCACATCTTCAGCAGATAGAACAGGCTTCCTACGCAATCCAGCATACCCAGCATCGAGCAATGCTCTGAAATCATCCTTGACAGTCCACCAAGTAACAGCACACGCAATTGCCAGTATCAGCACAGCCTGGCGAAACATCGTTGCATCGGTCCTGTTGCAACAGGATCCAAGAACCCAGAAGAACACAGTCCACCCCAGAAGAAAAACCCTCACTGAAATACCTTTCAACTGCAACTGCCCATTATTGCAACTGAACTCATCACTGGAATCATCAATCGAAGTCCCAACTGCCTCAGTTTGGGGCTTCGAGATGTCACCTCCAGAGCTTCGTGTATCGTGATTTTTCACTTGTTGGAATTGAAGGAAACCGATGACTGAATCAACTGTCGACGATGTTTCAGCTGATTAATGTATAAGAAGGTGGGTTTGTTGCAGTTGATTGTTGTTAGGGGGTGTGGTGAGCTGCTATTGTGATGTGAAGAGGGGACCAGTTGATGTTGAGCCTGAGAGCGTAGTGTCCTAGTAAGAAATTTTCATTGATTATAAATTAGTTGCACGCACTTCTGATGAAGCCAGTCGCTAGTAGAGTTGGTGAACTGATCCCTCATGGGTCGCATGCGATATCTGTGTGTCTACCTACTTGGGAGGTAAATGTGGGTTACAAAGAGAATGACCCTGCGGTTTTGAAAGTCATGAGTTGTGGGTATCCTCGTTTTTTCATCCACAAGTCTATCCAAAGGCTTTGCGACATCCTGACCGATAAGTATGCGAAGGAGAACGAGTTGTGTCTCTGTTTCCCTTCGTACAAGGTTGCGAAGCGTTGTAGAGAGTTTATTAGAATTGTCTCGTCGAAGAGGCAGATGCCCATCCCAAAAGTGAGGATCTTACAACTGGCGACCTCGAAGCCTGTGACTTTAGAAGAGGCACGTTGGAAGAAAGAATGTCGAATTGCCGTTGTCTTTGTCGACAAGGCATATTATACCATTGTAAGAAACTATTGGCAGTACACGGGAGAGATTATCTCGAGCAGGCTCGCTGAGTACGTTCTCCATGAATTGTTTATTGTTGAGAAATCAAGTAAGACAGGTGCACCAAGAGCAGGTGCCATTGCAGATGGGTTTTATGATGAAGAAGAATACGTTTCAAGCAGGTATGGAAGAAACTTAAATTTCTCTATGGGTGACAAAGCAACTGCTTACATAAAGAAAAGAATCGCTACCAAGTCTGTCGATATATTAGACGACCTGGACGACAATGGCAGCTATCATTTCATGCAAGATGAAACGAACTTTAGTACAGCAATCGATGCTTTGAACCCGGCAACCGAATTTTTGGAAGGGAGTGACTTAACAGAAGAAACCCAGAATACATCTTTATTAGAGCAATTGAATTTGGAACGAGCAGAGCCGGATAACGCTGAAGAGTTACAGCCGGAAACGGAGCTTGTCTCGGCAATTCCTGCAGAGCCAATAGATATGGGTACATCAGATAGTGAATCAAATAATGCAAACGGGCTCGTCTCGATTGCTAATGATCTAGGAAGTAATAATAGATCTACATTAAATATAGATTCGGAGAAAGACGTTTACCTTTTTCCAAGTGGTATGGCGGCACTTTTCACAGCACACCGTTTACTACTGAATCTGGATGCAAGAAGGGTGAACAGATCCAAATCAAATGTTAATGTTAGTTCCTTAGGTAACAATTCTCCAAATGGAAGTACCTATTCATTGGACAGTCATTTACAGAATAGTAACGATATAGTTGGCTATGGATACCCATATAAAAAGTCTGTTTCATTTGGTTTCTCAAATAGTGACACTGTCAGTCTTCTGAATGAATTCAATCATACACATTATTTTGGAAAAGGTGATTCGGAATCAATGAAGGAATTAGAACAAACATTACATTCGGGCGAACAAATACTTGCTGTTTTCATTGAAATACCTTCGAATCCGCTATTAAATGTGGCTGATTTAGAATATCTAAGGAAACTTGCAAATATTTATGGTTTTTATATTGTTATTGATGAAACACTTGGTGGGTTTGTTAATGTTGATATATTGCCATATGCAGATATTGTATGCAGTTCACTTTCTCAAACGTTTGGAGGTGATGCAGATGTTATGGCTGGTTCACTTGTTTTGAATCCCCAAGAAAAGTTGTATCAGTTTGCGCAGATGTTCTTAAACCAGTTAGGAGAATACGAGAATTATTTATGGTGCGAAGATGCAATTATATTAGAAAGGAACTCCCGTGATTTCATCCAAAGAACTATAAAAATTAATCACAATGCAAATTATTTAATCAATAAGATTTTACTACCCAATGAGGGTTCAGCAAAAATATTCAAAAAGATATACTATCCAAGTTTAACATCTGAAGATACAAAAGAAAATTATGACAAAGTTAGGTGTCAAAAGATTCCAGGTTTTGAAAATGAAGAAGGTGGGTATGGGGGCATAATATCTTTGGTGTTCAATGAACTTGAAACGGCAAAAATATTTTTTGATAATCTTAATGTCACCAAAGGCCCATCTCTAACGACTACACACACATTAGCATGCCCATACGCAATCCTAACATATTTTGACAGCCTTGAAAGAGTAAAACAATACGGTGTTGAAGAAAATTTGATACGAATTAAAGTTGGATGTGAGAACAGAGAAGAGCTTGCAAAAGTTTTCTCACAGGCCATCGAGAAAGCCCGCATGTGTAAATAAATTGTATATATCTTAGCAGATAGTAAATATAATATCTATATAAATTTAACTACTTGTTTTACTGGTATATACTATTCAACTCCAATGATTGTTCTTAATGAACTATCAATACACAATTATTGTAGAGCGACCTTTCGCATGCCTAGAAATGCCATAATGGAGGGGCCCTTGGTAGTCGAAGTTGCGATGCGATGAGCTTTTTGAAAATATTTCAGAGATAAATTGAATCGTCCATTTAAAGTGTTCAATTTGTTGGAGACTTATATATATATATATATAATCAAATAAATTTAAACTGCTAACTTCAAGTGCAGTACATCAGGTGTACCTTCAATAGTTTTTCAATGGAGAGTGAAGTTTCATTCTATGACAAATTGTACCAACGAATTCCAGTTGCGAAATTACCTGAGTATTTACGAAATGCTATTGAAACAGAAGAATTAAAATATTTACATTCATCGAGATTTATTGAAACTATATTAATTATTGAAGAAACTAATAAGTTCTATGCAAAAAATATAATAAAAGTATTCACAGATAATGTGGCATTATTCAATGAGACCGAGGACAAACAAGAAGGTACTCTACAGATAATTGTCGACGGTGAAGTATATTTAACAGATTGGTTATATGAGGAATACATCGAGCTGTTGAATGTTAAGCAACCACCGCCTACTATGAAGGATGTGATACAATACAGGATCAATGAAGAAACCAAGATCAAGATTAATGAAACCCCATACGTTATTAGTGCATCAGGGACTACAGGGTTCAGGACCTGGGAAGCCGCGATCTATTTAACTAAATATCTAATCGATAATGACGCTCTCGACGGAATTCCTATGAATAGAATGATAGAATTAGGAGCTGGCACAGGTATGGTGAGCATCGGTATGATCAAGAAATATAGGCAACGCATAGATACCATCTATGTTACTGATGGGGATTCTCAATTGTTAGAAGGCCAACTGTCACAAAATTTTCTTGTGAATGGGTTAGAACTGTCTAATGGAATCAAACTTCAAAAATTATGGTGGGATGTAGATGAGGTGCCGAACAATCTAGATCTGATTACGGCAGCTGACGTGACATATGATTCCAGCGTGATACCTAGTCTCTGCCAATGCATATACGACTGCTTCAAGTGTAGTGAAAAAGAAGCCACGGTATGCTACCTTGCTGCAACGAAGAGAAACGAGGAAACAATTGCTCTTTTCGAAGAGCACTGCGTTGAGCTTGGCTTAGCCGTTGAGCTTGTGGCGAGCACAGAACAAGACCTTCAAGCCAAACAGTCCATAGAGCATATACTATTCAAACCATTGATTGCACCTATTAACATTTATAAGATCACGTATAATAGAAAGAATTAAATAAGTAAAGAAAACTTTCAGATAAATAAAAAAAGAAAAATAGAAATTTATGCTAAATTTTCAACATTTTACGCTAACATTAAATAGAAATATAGGCACTCTCTGACACTCGAGTCTCATGTAACCAGGGATCCCGGCTCAAAACTCCACTCGAGTTCTTAAATGAATGACCAGATTTGATCTCTCCTTAAAACCGCTTATCACGTTGAACTAAGTGAATAAAAAATGCTTAATCCTCGTACTGTCTATAGCGGTGGATTACTTTTGGACAAAGTGGTTATTTAAACACCCATCAAAAAGAAAATAGATTCAAAATATAATAATAAAATATATAGAATAAAAAATACCATACTTTGAGAGAAGTGAACATAAAAAAAACAACTTCTCATAAAAATTTGCTTTCCTTTTATACTTTTTCAAAAAAGCCGCCGAGCGCAATTTTCAAAAAAATTTTTACTATGGCAGTGTGAGTTACCCGATTACAGATGGATAGTGTCTCACGTGAGGGCATTGCGTCAGCCATCATTGACACCTCCACCCATCATTGCTCTAGATTGAATCAACGTTCTTTGGGAAGTGTGTTCAATAGATCTTCAAAGTTTACTTCATTGGAGTCCCCACTTTTTATGTATCTCTGTTCTATCATCTCGGTCCATGACTCGACGAACTCCAATCCAATGTCAGCGCTAGTGGAAAACCAGTCTATTACCTCGTTGGGGAACGAGGCCATCTGGGATGCAGTTTTGTCAATATCCATGTTCATGTTATCAGCAATAGATGTGAGCTCCACATGGGAGTTGCTATTTGAAGGTGTGGCAAATTCGGCATGAATGGCTTTCTCCAATGATGTATCCGTGAAGATTTTGTCAGGAATCTCTGGGTTATCAGTACTTTGTTGCATCGCAATTAAATTCATTTTCAGTTCTTTGTAAAGGTATATTAGGATTTTGGAGTACCTGGTGCACAAGTGCAATTCATCAGGAGTGGATTCTTTCAAAAGAAGTGCTGCTGTGTGTATTAATTCTAACGATTCATCGATTGGGATACCGCTCAGACTGAGTAAAGAATTCATTTCTTTGTTCTGGGTGGAATCTTTCTCTGTCACTGTAACATAGCATTTAACGATAAACGATATAGCTCTAACAATACGAATAACCCATCTAACAGGTATAAATTTCAACATTTTTAACTCCTTAAGTCTTGTAGCCGAATTCATGATCTCTTTTGCCGATTCATAAGCAATTGAGACATAATTTGCACTGCGTGAAAGTTCCTTTAACTTTAACTCAGTTTTTTTTTCTCCAAGTTGCAATGCTAATGAATAGATATACAATTGGCAATAATAATAATCACAAACTAAGCTCTCATGCTCAATAATTTGCATTATACTTTGTACAGAATGGTGATAATGGCCCTTTATTTCCGGATCGGGATTTATTGTGGGAGACAATAATTCATTATAATTACCATACCAGCTATTAATTAAAGTTGCAAAAATATTTAACATTGACAGATTTTGTTTTTGATCGTTTGCTAAATGTTCTCTTTTGCCCTTTTCAAGATATATTGTTTCGTAGCCAATTGATATTATTCTTAGAAGCTCAATTTTGGCTCTTTGAAGGACAGTAAATTCCAGTGGTGCTGGTAGTATATCCCCATTTCCTGAATCATCCAGTGAAGAGTAATATAAAACGTATTCATCATTAAGATAATCACTATCACTTTCACTTAAACTTTTCTCATTCTTAAATTGTGAGATCATAAATTGTTCATCATTAATATATCTTTCTTTCTCTTCCTCATTTTTAAAAATTTGTTCTAAAAAGTATTGTCGATTACTTGTATACTTGTTGGAGTCATTATTTGATAAATCTTTGTCTAAATTCTTCTTCTTTGAACTCATGTTAACATTACTCAACGACTCCGATAATGAAGAGTGTAAATTAACATTCATCGCATTATATGTCTCTGATATATGAGTCGCCAAAAAAATTTTATTGCTTATATCAATAAACTTCATGTCTTGTGCTAATCTCACCGCACTTCCTGTTAGCATCCATGCCATACGGTCACTATGCCTCATGGCTTCGAAACCAGTTATATTTTCACCCTTGAAAGTTTCCTTTGAGCTATATTCATCGAATTCATTAAATACATTATTGTCAGAGCTATTAGCATAATCGGACCAATTCCAGTGGATTGCTCTTGGATTCCACTCTGTAAAAAGCAGGAAAGCTAATATTGTACCAATAGATCTTGTACTTGCTTCAGCCCAAATAGTTCTTGAAATCAACCTCTGGCAATACATCCAAAGCTTCTCATGTATTGAAATATTGTAATCTGCTTCTTCTCTTGTATGTAAACCAAGGTCTTCGAAACTATTATACCTTGCCGAAATAGTGATAATGGCACATAATAAAATAGGGTATCGTACTAATTCATCGGGATCCTGTAATTGTAATGGTATGTATGGGAAAAATGGGTGTAACTTCATAAAAAATGCATCTATTAAACTTCTAGCCTCTATTTCTGTAAGCAAATTTCCGTTGCCAATATATATGATATCAGATAAACTTTTATTCAATTTTGGCCTTATGTTGGTTAATTTATCCCTAAGTGAAGAAGTGGGATCATTCAAATCAGATTTCTTCAGTAAAGTCTCTATTCTATTTTCCTCTCCAGCTAAAGTATCTTTGGTTGAATCAGGTGTATTTGACAATGAACTAGAAGATCGATTTCTCTCAAACTGTGAGACAGACCTTGCAGCACTTGCTAAATATTCCAAAGCAGTTTGCATTGATGAGATATTAGAATCCCAATTAGAATCGCTGATTACAGAAGTCTGTCTCTTATCTTTCTTAATTCTTTTATTTTTAATTTTGTAAGGAATAAAAATTGATTTCTTAATGTCTGATTCATCCTTATTATTATTCGAAATGTTCTCAGATTTCCTCTTTGAATCGATGAAGATACAGTCTCTTTGCTCTCTCTTGCATCTTTCACAAGGTGGTTTATTTGGATTATCTAATGGACCTAAATTGCATTTAATTTTCCTTTCTCTACAATTAACACAAGCTTTAAATGATCTTTTCCATTTCTTTCCAGAATCTGCATATGTTTTAGAACTCATTTTGATTCGTTATGCTTATAACTTCACACTTCTTGAAGAATTTGCGAAACTCTAATGAGTATATTATTACCTATCAAATATGAATGTGTATTCTCTAAGGTGTTGTATATAATTTTGATAAAGAGTCTATTTTTGAACCTTTGAAATGTAATAAAAGGATATCAATGAGTTTACTTATTCTATTTGTGAATGTTACCTTTCCAAATTAGTTGAACTTGAATACTTCGGTTACTTACGGTAAGTCTCGGTTAACTACGGGTTTGGGTATTTTTACCATAGTTAAGAAATCATCGCTAACAACCATCAACACTTTCTATGGCAATGGTACATAAGAAATGAGAAGTATTTAAAAATATTATAAATATGCTAAGGGTATTATTTTAGATATGTATATATGAATATATATATTTATATATTAGTTTTCTATTAATGCAAGTATTAGTTTATAATTCAACAATTCTTTTAAATATGAAAGATAAAGAGTGACAGTCATCAACTTTTGTTGGTCAAAATTTTTTTAATGGTTTTCTTATTGCTGATAAATTGGTTATTTCCTTTTTGATTGGTGACCCTTTTATAGATCTCCTCATCTAGTTCATCTAGTTCACCAATGTTAACATCATCGACTTCGTCATCCTCGATATCTGTAACAGGCAAATCTCCGTAGAGGTCATAGTTGATTGTATCATCGATATATTCGCCAGCATCTGCTTTGTAATTGTATTCCAGAAAGTGCTCTACATCTAATTGTCTACCATCATAATGACCTTCATCTGGAGTAAACTTGATACTATCTTCTGAATTGATTTTTGGGGTCTGAGAATCGCTTCCAAAATAGTCACTAGGCAGGTACATCTTATACAAACCATTCTCATTAAAACGTTTTATATTTTCAAAAATATCCTTGTGAGATTCCTTGGATTCATTTTGTATGTTTGCTGGGAATACCATTTCTAAGTTATCATCATGAACAAGAGATTGAACCTCAATATTTCTATCCAAATAAGTATTTGAATTGGAATCATTGGAATCATATACGTATTTATTATAGGAAATATCTTTGGAGTAGATGCTGTTTTGAGGGGAATGTATAACATGAACTTTTTGGCCATGTATGTTATCTGGTGAAGTGTAATAATAATTTCCTAAATTATCTATTAAGTACGTCATGTCTTGTGATGGATTGTATGCTAATTTTTCAGGGTAACCAGAGGAAAATAATGTATTAGTTCCAGAAGCTTTAAATTTATCAGAGAAAGGATTTGAATTCGAATTTGAGAAATTTGAGCGAATATTCTTATAGTACTGAGGTAATGAATTGATTGTTGAAGCATTATCAGTTGTAGCCCAAAATTTATTAGATGCAAATCTAAATCCAAACAATATCACCAGGATATAACATGCTGTACCTAAAGTAAAGCAAACAACAAATATAGAGAGTCGATTCTTCAATTTTCTTGGTAAACTAAAGTCACTTGATAAGTCAAGAGTACCTAATTTTAAAGATTGATTAGATAGGTCCGATATATTCGAATTGGAGCTGCTGTCTGAATTTGAATTTGAACTAGTTCTAGGCTCTGGTTGCAATCCACCTGATATCAAATTACCATTGCTATCTAATAACCCTATCAATGGGATTGATGAGTCAATTAAAGAGGCTAACGTCTTTAAACTTGGATTGTTTGAATTGTACAATACAGAATCTAAATTCAAAATTAATTCTTGTAATAAACTAACCAACTCATGTGGAACGTAAACTTCAGCAACTGAAATTATGTAATGTTTATCTTCTTGTAAATAGGGAACAATTCTATCAACAATCAACTCAATTGAAGTTTCCTTTGTTTCCAATGAAATATCCCTTTTAGATTTAGAAGCATCTAATAAAGCCGTTAAAGCTGTCACATTTACAGGCATTATGGGTTGAACCGCAGTGCTGTTATTTGCGATTGTAATATTAGATAATGTGATATTATTTGAGAAAGGCAATGGTGGTGGGAAATGTAAGCCTGATTCTACTGAAGAAGGTAATGGAGGTGGAGATGGAGGTGGAGGTGTTTCTGTTAGATCATTAATTCCTAAGTCTGAACCTTCAGAACAAATATTTGAAATACTTGAAGTTCCCGAAAAAAAGCTTGAGCTTTCTGAAATTAATGAATATTCAGTAAATAATGCAACACAATTAGACTCTGCAGAGCATGATTCTACTACCACAGCGCTGAAAGGTTCTTCCAAAATCAATGGTAAGAAGTTGAATATTTGAGCTGATGTATAAAAGTTATTGACTAAGAAGGCGTAATTTAATTGTCTCTTAAAAGCGATTGTAATTAGAGTTGAATTTGAAGGTCTAACAACTGCTGTTGGCGCTTCGATAATGTTGGGCAATCCAGATGTTTCAACAATATATGCTGTAGCGGTTGATTCTTCATCACTGTCACTTTGAAAGGCTATATCTGATGGTAACCAGTCAAATGGCTTGGTGGCTGCAGCTTGAGTAGATTTGGTATCTGTACTTGAATCACTAATGCCTGCTATATCGGTTGGTACATTTTCTGATGTTGTATGAATATCTATTGATCCAAAATTTTCTGTTATCATGTCAGAAGACTGGCCAGTAAGGACTGTTGTTGAGGTCACATGAGTTGGAGTAGTTATAGTTTCTGTGTTAGTCGAAATTGCGGATGACTGACTGGAAATTGCTCCTCCTATTGTTGTTGGTATCACAGTTGCTATACTTTCAGAAACTGTACCAGTTGATGAATTTGAAATATCATCAGATACATATGTCGTCCTATCACTACCACTGCTGCTAATATAAATATTTGATATCTCAGCCGTAGATACTACTGCTGTTGTTGATGTAGAAGTCGATTCTTGACTTAAAGAACCTAATGTCATTTTTGATTCGGATCTAGAAGAACTTGTAGCAACTGTATATAATCCAAAATTTGAAGAATTTAAAGTACTCGTAGTTGCAGACAATTTGCTTGTGCTATCTCCTGTATTTGAACTTGAACTGGTGCTATCTCCTGTTTTTAAACTTGAACTGGTGCTATCTCCTGTTTTTGAACTTGAACTGGTGCTCGATCCAGAACTATCGATATTATACGTTCTTGTCGCATCATTCGAAACAGGCTTTGAATTTACAGTGTAAATTTCACTCCCTCCAGTGGACAATGCAGTTGAGGAAACCTCCATATATGAACTAATACCTGACGCAGCAGTTTCTGATGTAATGGTGCTGGAGCTAGATGTTGAACTTGTGTTTGAACTTGTGCTCGTGCTCGATGTTGTTCTGGGACTTGCAGATACAGATGCGAATAAAGATGACCCTTTTGTGGTAACAGTTACAGGTTCAGAATCTCCACCATCCTCCAATTCAGCAGTCGATGTCGATACATTTATGGTTGCTGTGGATGATATCTTATTAGCTGATGAACCCACAAAGGACCCAAACGAAGGCTCAATTGTATTTGTTATTGATGATTTTAGATAAGATTGTGAACTTAAACTATATCCTGATGAAACTGCGACAGTTTCTGTTGACACCGTAGTGAAATCACCAGCTTGAGAATTTAATGAATCTGTTGATGTGGCCACATCAATTATGCTATTAGAAATGTCCGGTATAGGCACTGTCTTATAATTTGGAATCTTAGTCTTCAAGAGAGGACTTGTGGTTATGCCTGTGCCATTTATAAACATTCGATGAACATTTGAGATTTCAGCATTGGCCAAATTGGCCAGAATAGAAAACAACAAAAGAAGTCGTATTAGTGTATCTCGTATGTGTAAACCTCGTAGATGAGATGTCATTTGTAATGTAAAATAGAATATCTGTATCAAAGGATTATTGGCATATATTACTTCTATCAAAAAATTTTGTAAAAATTTGCACGAAAGCGTTTGTTTATGTGTTTCTTGTGTTGGGGAGTTATTACTACAATCAAACACTAAACAACAATATAATGAAAATCTAAAACTATTGAAATAGATATCAGTTAGTATTTGTTCTTAAATGTCAATTGAATTTACATATTTATTGAATCTATTCCAGTTGAATAGTCACCATTCTTTGCATATATTTATTTCATGAATGCTAGATGGCCACAAGTTTGTGGTTGTCGACAAAACTTTACAAGAACGAGTCGGTCGTTTTGTACGATGCGTCTCGTGAAACAGCATCGAGTAATTTTTAAATTGCGGTAGGGTAAACATATGGTCAAAGTCTGAAGTGACAGCAATTGCTCATCGCAGTTTCCCCATGCCATGTACCACACATCAGGAAGTGTGTGTTATTGTTGTGTGTGTGTGGCTCACTGTGCTCTGGATTGACTGCTTTTGTTGGTCAAGTTTTTAACGCATTGTTTGCGTAATTATTCTTCTCTCTATCATGAGGCATTCTTGAGAATTCATTTTATGAGAGTGATGCTCCAATATTCTCTTACAAACACTAGCAATAATCCGTTTGTCGGTGATAGTAGTTTTCAAGACCATTGAACTTTATAACTGCAATTGTTAATAGTGAAAATTGTAAAGTAATGAGGAGAATTAACAACGAACCATTATCAATAAAGTCTTGATCCACGTTTACAATTAACAAGTGCCGTTACCTCTTTATCGATGAGATAGTCTCTTCTAGCCAATATCGATTCTTAAAATTACCCATGCAACAGAAGAGATGATTCAACAATCATTTGATATAAGACATCTCCAACCAAAAAAAAAAGAGAATTCAAAATAGCAAGGATTCAATAAGAACATAAACTTTGAATACAGTTGCATGTTCTGATGAAGTCATGAGAGAGTGCTCATACCAAAGAACCATATGAGTGAGAAGAAGGAAGACCTCTTAGAGAGAGAGCCAAGAAAAAAAAATTCGACAACTGCAGGATTCGAACCTGCGCGGGCAAAGCCCAAAAGATTTCTAATCTTTCGCCTTAACCACTCGGCCAAGTTGCCTTATATAATTGTGTCCTGTTGTGATATAGGATATCAAAAAAGTAATCTAACAAGTAATGTGAAACATTCCAAAATGACATCCAACAAATAATTTCTGTTGGAATTTGTTGGAATTTTCTAGAATCTAGAAGATGTCGAGATTTTGATAAGTTACAAATCCAATTAATTACTATTAAAATGTATTGAACTTTGGTGACGAGGTTAGATGATTTATCTTGAGTATTAATATTATTCATTTTTTGTGATCGGTAGTATTACGGTGTAATTCCTTGATCGTTTTATATAATATAAATAATATATGGATTAAGTAATATTTTAAGGTAGATAAATGATATTTCTGATTTGTTCAAAATCAGTACCATATTTATATGTTTTAAAA
>JAJLTH010000087.1:0-49422 GCA_030568035.1 Tetrapisispora nanseiensis
CAATTCCAATTCGATGGTCCACCACCACAAGCTGGTGCCATCTACGCTGGTGGTTGGTCTATCACCCCAGAAGGTAACTTAGCTATTGGTGACAACGATGTCTTCTACCAATGTCTATCCGGTAACTTCTACAACTTATACGATGAATCCATCGGTGCTCAATGTTCTCCAGTTCACTTAGAAGCTATTGATTTAATCACTTGTTAAGTAAACTTAGTTCCATATACATTTCCAATATATTGGAAAATTGTCCCTCCTTTGCATATAAAACAAATCATTTCAACTCGAGCTTTATTTAGTTCTTAACAATACTGTGTATTTAGGCATTTCTAATTATAATTGTATAATAATTACAGAAACAATAAAATATAAAACATTTAAACATTATCGATATTATATATATATATATGTGTGTGTATGTATCTTATTTAAATGTAAGTATCAGTGGAGTCGTTCAAGAACTTTGTGACAAACTTTGTGCCATAATCTAAGATAATAACATGATTGTTTAATTATATAAGACTCCGATGTGAGAACTATCTTATTATATATGTTTTCTATTTGGTAGCTTTAAACATGGAATATTATGAAAATGATTGAATGAAATAATTATATAATCACTTATATAGACGTTCTATTATATATTTAATTCTACGTAAATGATCAATTTGACACATGAATTTTTTGAAGACTTGAATTTAGTTCCTTAACAGTCGACTAAGTCAACAATTTCTAAGTGAACTGGAGAACATTGAGCACCGATGGATTCATCGTATAAGTTGTAGAAGTTACCGGATAGACATTGGTAGAAGACATCGCTGTCACCAATAGCTAAGTTACCATCTGGGGTGATAGAAAAACCACCAGCGTAGATGGCACCAGCTTGTGGTGGTGGACCATCGAATTGGAATTGTCTGTTGGCAACAATGGAACCGATTCTACCCTTGGAGTCGGTTAATTCACCCTTGTTTAATTTTAAGGATAAAATACCAGTACCGGAACAAGAGACACTGTTGATAACTAAAGAACCAGTGGAAGCGCTAGTAGCAGCGGAAGAGGTAGAAGAACCACTTAAGGTGGTAGTGTCCTTAGCAGATGTAGTGGAAGCTTGGATTTGACCGTCATGGATTTGAGAGACAGCAGAAGCATTGGCCTTGGTGGAAGTGGAAGAGGTGGTAGCTTGGATTTGACCATCACCGATTTGGGAAACAGCAGCAGCGGTAGCCTTGGTGGAGGTGGTAGCTTGGATTTGACCATCACCGATTTGGGAAACAGCAGCAGCGGTAGCCTTAGCAGTAGAGGTGGTGGCTTGGATTTGACCATCACCGATTTGGGAAACAGCAGCAGCGGTAGCCTTAGCAGTAGAGGTGGTGGCTTGGATTTGACCATCACCGATTTGGGAAACAGCAGCAGCGGTAGCCTTAGCGGTAGCCTTAGCAGTAGAGGTAGTAGCTTGTATTTGACCATCACCGATTTGGGAAACAGCAGCAGCGGTAGCCTTGGTGGAGGTGGTAGCTTGGATTTGACCATCACCAATTTGAGAAATAGCTTCAGCTCTCTTAGCAACAACAGCAGAAGAGGTGGCAATTGGTTGAACGGCAATACCGAAAGCAGAAGCGTAGTCGGTGAAGGCACCAGCGTAGGTAGCAGATGGGGTTAAGGTGGCCCATGGTTCACTTGGGTCGTAAGCAGCTAGAGTAGTGGAGGCTAAAGTAGCAGTGGCTAGAGCTTTCTTGTATTGCATTTTTATTATATTGTTCTCTTTAATTGAAAGGGTATACTATACGAACTATAATAGAATCTATGATTAGTTGGGTTATTTCTTCGAATTTTAATATGAAAAAAAAAAAAATTATCCACTAAATAAAATTGATATATAAGATAACTTTTAATTTATAAATGTAGGATTAAAAATTATTAATTTTAAAAAGACACTCATATATAAATTGATATATTTATATAGGAATCTATATAATTTTTCAAAGAGTAGAAAATTTCAAAGAAAAGAAAAAAAAGTTGAGATTAAAGCATGCAATAACGAAAAAAAAGATTTTTATCTCCAAGAAAGGTATAAAATATTAATTGAATGTGAGCATGATATAGCTTCTGATGGGGTTTAAGAATAGTGGTTTCTTCTAACCTTTTGTTAAGGCTAAGGTTTAAAAACTTTTTTTAATAGAATCTATTATCTGATGCACAATTAAGAAATAAGCTACGAAACTTTTCCGTAATGAATTCTCGTAATAACGTTATACAAAATACCAAAAAAAAAAAAAAAAAAAAACATTGATCTTGTTTTTTTTCGAAACGCTAAAAGAAAAGAAAGAGAGATACGAAAAAAAATTCGACAACTATTTCGAAATTTAATCAGATGACGGAAGAGAATGAGATCCAAAAAAAAAAAAATTTTTTTACTCTTTTCGTTTCGGAGGAAGATACTGTTATAGGCATATATATTATTTATTCCTGTTCAAATAATAGATATGGTGTAGAGAGAGAGTTGGGCTACTGTTATTATTCTTTCTTGTTTGAGAGAGATTGTTATTATTGATACTTAATAGAGACTACGTGTTTGTTTTGGTGTTATTATTAATTTCGTTCTTTTGGGTCATATTAAATTTCTTGTCCATTTCTAAATTGGTGATGTACGATTACTTTTGCAAAATATGAGAATAGTTTCCGAAAATAGATCCTCCTGCCTCTGCTACGGTGGATTTAATTAAGAGAGGGAGTTACAGCCTAAAAAACAAATATATATTACTGTAATTTTTTCTCTATTATCAAGAGAAGCAACAGTAGAAAGTAAGAGAGGATTGGTCTTTAGTTGAAAAATGAGAATGGATAAAAGAAGCCCATTTCTAATTATTTTGGTGATACGTAATGATATTTTAATATTTAGAAAAGATGGTGGTGGCTGGCTGGCTGAGATTAGTATAATATGTGTTTTAATGTTTGTAGTTTTAGCTATAGTGTGTTTTCTATAAATGGAACAATTAGTTTCACCTTAGGTAAAATTAATAGTAACAATCAGTGGGTGAATCGATATAAATGCATTATTATCATTTCTCTCTCTCTCTCTCTCTCTGTCTCTCTCCGTCTTTGGAATGGGGTTCGAGTAAATGTTCGTATAATATGATAAGTGCATCCAAAGCAAGATGAATATATTATGTAAATGTACTCTCTCTCACAGGGCGCGCGCACATACAAGTATTTGTTCTAAGAGAGAGAGAGAGTGCATGTGTAGGTGTATTTATGTAAATTGATATTTCTGCTCGGCTTATCACGTGTTTTGTGGCTCCCTTTCATATCCTACCGGTCTTTTCTTTTTACAAGCATACATGACTTCTACAGCATGTTCTCTTTGCCCAAGTAGAGATAAAAATGGAGTTTATAAGGCGCGGGAAAACGTCTTTTTGGTTCTTCGTATCTTTTTTCTTTTTTTTTTTTTTACTATTTCATTAGTTGTTGTTGTGCAATGGTTTCTCTCTCTGTCTCTCTGTCTCTCTTGCTCTTTACTTTTGAATCATGCCGGTTTCAAGAAGATAGAAACATACTCCAAACGATACGCTGTAGAAAATGCTTGACAATTTGTTTAAATTTGTTATGTCCTTCTAAATGTTATTATAATTTTATCATACGGTGTCTTACGGTTCCATTCGGTTAATTTCATTTCCTAAACAGGTAAAATAAGATAGGATGGGAAACTTTCAACTTATAGGATCTGATAGGGTTGGCCAGGGCAGAATCCTGCGGCATATTGTTTTTTTCGCACCAACCAATTTTCTTAGGATATTTTGTTTGGCTAGAACAGGGCAAGATGTGGGCAGTATTAGGGTATTTAGGGTATAAAATAAAAATAGATCTGTATAAAATATTTAATGATGATTATCAGCGATTCTTCTTTAGAATCAACTATTTTCCTGTTAAATTAAATGGAGTACGATAGCACAGTTTCATAACCACACGGCTTTTCGTTTTAATGTTAAATTCTCAAACTTTTGATAGATGTCTATATCCAAATTTGTTTTGGATAGTATTTTAAGAAGTTGCAATTTCCAACACAGAGTAAATCAATCTAATGTATGTCTATAGTTATCATGAATTTCCTTTAATTTCGAGAATGATCTATTTGCATTAACAGACGTGAACAGAATATGAGAATAAATAATCTATTATCACCAGCTAAATAAACATGGCCAGAAATTCTTGAGCTTTAATTTTCTTGATTCTTCTCGGTAGAGCTTCTAACACTTCTAAAAATGCATCAAGTTCAGTAATGTATATCTCACAAGCCCTAACTCTTAACTAGATTTTTTTTTTTCTATTACTTCTGTTATAACTAGTCTTGTAATAGCAATCACATCTGCTCCCAAAAGAATACATAACCTAAGGGCTAGGTATTTTAATACTAGGGTTGAAGATACTAAAATCAGGGTTGAAAACTGTTGTGAGCATGGGGTGGGCATTTATTTTTTCAATTTAGGTACCAAAGGGCTGGCTTCTTTTGGGTTTTAGTACGTTATTATGTTGGCAAATTTCAGAATTTGGTGCCCCACCAACCCAAATCTTATTATAAAATGTATAGTTTATACAACCTTTTTTGTCGACACTTGTTTCTTATTTATCATATACTACCATGTGAATGGAATTATTGGCATTGAATTGAACCCTCTTCAGTTATAATTTTTGTTTTATTCTCTGTCACTTGTTTAAGCAGTAACCCGAGTATAATTAGAACATTTATCGTAACATATCGAAATCAAGCGTGTACACAACAAGTTACGTAGTCATATATGTCTTGTAGTTGATACCTATATCAAATACCGACTGAGATGAGACAAGTCTCTTACTGATTGCAGGATCACTTACAACAGGTTTCATCGCGTCTTCTCTTCTCGGAAGTAATGACAATAGTAGTGACATTATTATTCGCATAGTTGTTTATTTAACTTTTACCTTAAATAGGAAATTTAAAAGACGAAATCGACGGATGCAACTTATCTCGGGAATAAAAAAAAAACATTAAAAAATATTGTTCTGTAAAAAGGGCGCCTTTTATTTTTTTTTGACGCGTCGGGTTAGGTTTAAATCGTCTGGTTATTATTCATTTTATCTCTTCTGTATTCATTATCACACCATACTAAATTGTATAGAGAGATATACATTACTAAACCAGAAAATTGATTATTAATCATTAATTAAAGAATACATCGATTTAAAGTTATATAGTACATTAAGCAGATATCAGTACAACTGAAAGATTTATAGTTATTTGGCAATAGAAACATGAGAGCGATTGCATGATACTATGTAATAATGATATTAACAGGCTCGCATACAGAGGCCGATGTTCGTGCCTGGTGATCAGTACTGGAGAAGTGACAGATAGTGATACTGAAATAACTTTTTGTAAATATATTAGATCAATAGAGACCTCAAAATGACTCGTCACGATAATTGAATCTGTCTCTAATATTATAATTGGATTGATGTAGAAGTGTGTTTTTTTTGTTTAGAAATTTCTAGTAATAATAATGTCTGCTTCATACGTTTACGTACTCAGGATATATTTTCTTATTCTTGACTACATAATACGAACACAACGTTATGTGTGCTCTTGCTGAGAAGCCTCGATATTCTTTGAGATTATTAAATTGAAGAATTGCCTATGATTTTACCCCAGAATTTTCTTGCGTGTCCATAAATCACAATAGATATGGTTACGACAATAGATATTAGGTTGGTGTTTATAGAATTGTAATCTTGATATTCTGAATAGATGGGCCTAGATAGGTACTGTGTGGGTTAATTTACTTACTTCAGAAGAAGGTGTTTTATATGCCTTCATTTAACTTGATGGATTATGAATTCGCACCACTAAAAAAGATGAGGAGTATAGTTTCGAATATTAATATGGATGCTTATAAATGGTACTCGTTCCAAGATCGTTACTTAATGTGTGTTTCATCCAATCTTCACCATTTAGAGAGTATCCATTCAAATTATATATTTATCATAATTTAGTATATAATTTAGTTAAATAACAACTCGGGAAATCAGTGTGGTCATGTAAATAAGATTTAGTTGACCTTAAATTTTTTTTTTTTTGGATATATCCTTTTTATATTTCTATCATGTTGAATCGAGAATCTGATGCTCTCTCTTGTTTGATATAATCACATATTCTGTCAAAGAATTGAAATAAAAGTTCGATTTTGTTTCTGCTATTAGTAGAATCCTCCTCGAGCGTATTAGAAAAAGTACGAGGGTCCCCTTGAGGATATAATTTGATTTCATTTAGATTGATTGTTCTGATATATGATCCATCTAATCCGACTGAAATATTTTCTACAACTTGTTGTTTCTTAGTTTCTGATATTAATTCAACCGATATCACCCCATTGTGTGTTGGATGATTTAATAATGTATTTCTTTCGATGCTCAGACTATTCAAATTAGTCTTGATTAGCTCGATAAGTCCACTGATGTATTGGCCTGTAACTTGGCTATTATATTCTTTACTTGAATGCACGAAGTAATATATACATCTGCTCAAAATTTCAACCATCAATTGACAACTCTGGATATTGTCCATAATGGAATCAGCTACCCTCAGTGACCTTTGTAGACATTCCAAGACTCTTTTCCCATCTCTATAAAATGTATCAGTTTGATCTTCTTCTTCACCAATTGATGATACTTCTGTTGCCCACCATAAATGTGAACATAAATATACTGACCTACATTGGTCCTGTTTCTTTAATAGTTTAGAAGAGTGCAGAGTGCATCTTACAATTAAATTATCATAATAGTTATCTTCGTTAGAGTATAAAGATCTAGTTTTTTGCAAAGCCTGTGCCAAATAGATCAATGATTGAAATTGAGTTTTTGAATCATTTAATTTTTCTTCATAAATCGTGAAGGCTTGCGAAAAGAAATCATAACTTATTTCTCCAAATCCCATTTGATCAGCCAATGATGCACATTGTATATTCAATTTAAATATTGTATCATAAATTATATCTCCAGTTTGGACTTCCAAGAGTGTTGAATTATCGTTGTCTATCGTACATACATGGAATAAATCTGCTATGCATCTCGACGTTAATTTAAATACTTGTTTAATTTGGTTATCAAAATAGGCAATTTCATTTTCAATTGCTTCAATATTTGGTTTTCCATGCAGTTTAATGTATTTTGTTTTCACTAAATTAATATACCGTATTAACTTCCAAAAATATGTAATTAAAACTGGGAAAGTATGATATATATTTTGACCACCTTTGTAATACCAATTTTTAATTATTAAATAATATTCTATAATTACCTGTAATTTATTTTTGATTGTCTTCTCTTTGTTAAAAAGGCATTGTTTAGAAATTAGCAAATGAATAAATTGTGCTAACTTTTCTTGTAAAATGTAAGAGGTAATTGGATTTGGTTCCTTATTTTGTTGGTTTTCTCTTTTAATTATTGGCTCAACAAAGAGTAATAAACTTTCTAATTGTTTATATGAATTAATTTTGAAATTTGAGATTCCATCCTTATCTTTTGTTGTAGTTATCAATAATAATTTATCTAAAATATTTGATATCAGTATTTTTTGATAGTGATAAGATTGTAATAGAATAATGTCATTATATTCTTTACATTCAGTAATCAAATTAAAGAAAAATCCACTAGACAATTCATGTATAGTATCTTGGAAATTTTTAAATAAAAGTAAGTTTTTCACAGATAATTTATCTGTTTTCGATAAATTTGATTCACCGTAATCATTATATTTTTCTTTTAACAATTTAAAGATTAAATTTAAATTTTTATAAATATTCAAATTTAATGTAATTAATAATGAAGTATAATTTTCAATTATTGTTATAAATATCATAAATGATAAATCTGGTCTTTTCTCTATTAAATCATTTAAAAATTTAAAAAAAATTTCAAATAAATGAGTATGTTCTTCTAAATTATTTTCCGTATTTTTAATTATTCTTAAAATTATCAATTCTATTATTTTTTTAATTGATTCATTATCATTCAATTTTAATAAATTTGGTAATATTTTTGATTCCAATGTCATTAAATTATATTCTAATGGGAAAATTTGAATGATTACATCGAATAAATACTCTTGTGATACTATATCATTACACTGTATAATTTGTTCTAATATTTTTGGTAAGAAAAAATCATTATACATTTGAAAATCATCATCAATGATTTGTGATAATCTTACTAATTGTGAGCCAATTAATATTTTTAATTCAGATCTCTCAAATAATTTTTTATCATTATTTTTCAATGAACTTTGATGTTGCATTCTAACCCACAGTTTATTCATTTCAATGAAATTGGTTATTAAAAAACTACATTTAAAGTTTTTCTCTTCATCTTCATTAACAATAAAGAAATCTTTTATCTTTTGTGATAAGTAATATCTTAAGAAGAGACCTCTAATTGGATTTTGAATTCCTCTACACATTTCAATCATATCTTTTAATAATTCGATGCTTGGAGAATCTTTAACATCTAAATACAATGAACCGATTGTGATCATCAAATATAATCTTGGTAAGATATTGCCTGAATATTGAACCAATTCGTAAAGATCTATTAAATTTTTGGAATTGAAATAAAATCCATTATTATAATCTTTCAAAAAAACAGTGAGTCTGTTTAATGAATCGAACACAATGATATAAATCTCGTAATATTGTTTTGGAGATAACTTGTCATTTCTTAAATTATTCAACAGTATTGAATAATTTTTCAATGAATCCATTAATTTGTTATTGTCTAGACATTTTTTAATAATAGAAGATTGTCTGTTTATATCATTTAATAACAGTTCCATAGAATCATTACTTAACATTATTGTGTGTTATTAGATGTAATATGAAAACATTAGTGTTTTTTTTTTTGTGTATGAGATGTTATGCTTTCCCTTGGGAGAGATGATATAAAAAAAAAAAAGTACATTATAAAATATTATATTTATACATATATAAAGAAAATAGCATTGGCGGCTAAAAAAAACAACCTTTGTTATTATAAACTGGGTATAATAATATAGACTGAATATAATAATATAGACTGAGTATAATATCTTTTCCTTTAACCCCTCCCTGTTCCCTATTTAATAAAAATAAAATAAAAAATAAAAAAAAAAAGAGGTAAGTAGATAAAATAATAATATATAATGACATTTACCCTACCGACCCATTTTTTGATCTCTCTAATTGTCTGTATTGTCCATACGAACGAAGACAAAGGGGTTGTGTGTTACCCTGCCCTATTCAACTATCACATTGTGTTTAATATACCACTGGAGATATCGCACTTAATAATCATCCCATCGTTGTGTCTTTTCATCATCCGTTGGTTCCTTTCATCCTAACAACTAGGACAAGAACTCATGTATTGTATTGTATTGTACGCAAGTGTCTGGCCGGAAGTCTCTCTATATGTAATTTTGATTGAATTCCAAGATATTCTTCTTCTCATTTTTATATGACCCCTACTCAAATGTTTCTTTAAACCACCACCAAAAGATAAAAGAGTGAAATAAATCTCTCTCTCTCTTTCGCTCTCTCTTTCGCTCTCTCTCCCTCTGTGCTAAATTTGTGGCTTCTCCTCTCCCTTTTCCCAAAAGAGTATTTTGAATTTTTGTTCAGTTCTGCTGTTTCTTCTATGACATTTTAATCTAATCTCGTTAAATTAATTTTTAGTTTCGTAAAAAAATAAAAAAAATGAAGATAGTTTTCAACTTTCGAACAGGAAACACCGTAGAATGTATAAAATTTTGTAATAATAAATTAATCTCAATCGCTTGACAACCCAATCATTCTCTGTTGTATTACCAGAAGAGAGAGAGAGACAGAGAACGTAAGAACGAAAATGAAATATCAAAAGTGTTTAAAGTGTTTTAAGTGTTTTAAGTATATAACCTTGTATGAATAATCAAAATCTAAGGAACTAGAACTAAAAAATATCACACACACAGTATTCAGTATTAATTATATGCTAAATACTCTTATTTCCCTCCCATTCATATATAATACACTATATATTGCTCATTTTTATTAATTCAGTACCATCATCAACTGAGAGAATATATTCATAAAAGAAATATTTAATAGAATAATTAATAGAATATTTTTTTTTTTTCACTTATAGGTTGAGAATCAATGGTATCCAAATAAATAAAAAAAATAAAAAAAATGCTCTAGATCTTTAAAAAAATTTTAGTAATATTATAACATATTCCTTCTTCTTTTTGTCTCTTTCGTCTTGATGTTTGTTTCAAAAATCCTAATACCATCGAATTTAGAATAGTTGATTGACAAGTGCTACAACGGTAACTACAATGTAAAATTAATCTATTTAATATTACTAATCTCTTAATTATTGGGCTTCAACTTTTTTTTTGATTTTAATTCAAAGTTATTTTAACGTTCTCTGCAAATGTATAAATAAGGGACATTTTTTTTCACAAAATGAAATGTTTCAAGTATATGTAAAAAATTCTTTTATGTATTTGTATCTTTTTTTTTAGCTTTTATCATTTAATATATTCTCTTAGTTTGTAAAGAAAAAAGTACACAGAACAATCAATATATTCACATCTATAAAAGATGTCATTTGCAAGAACTTTAAATAAAAGATCAATTTATTTATTTGGTGCCATCGCTGGTGCCGCCACTGCTGCCGCTAGTGTAGCTCAATCAGATTTCACTAAATTCAGTTTTAATAATAATTATAATTATAACAACAACAACAACAACAACAACAGTAATAAAAATAATAAAAATAACTATACTAAGGCTGGTTTGTTCGGTACTGGTGCTGCTACCGCTTTACATCCAAATAATCCAGAACCTCATGCTACTAAATCATATAAAGATTATCAGGAAGTTTACAATGTAATTGCTAAAAAAATTCAAGACGAAGATGAACATGATAATTATATCGGTTATATCCCAATCTTAGTAAGAATCGCTTGGCATTCTTCTGGTACCTATGAAAGACATACTGGTACCGGTGGTTCTCATGGTGGTACTATGAGACATGCAAAGGAAATTAATGATCCTTCAAATGCTGGTTTACATACTGCTAAAGAATTCTTAGACCCAATCCAAAAACAATTCCCTTGGATTTCTCATGGTGATTTGTACACTCTAGCTGGTGTTACCGCCGTGCAAGAGGCACAAGGTCCAAAGATTCCATGGAGAAACGGTAGAGTCAATAAGACAGAAGATGATGGTCCAGAAAATGGTAGATTACCAGATGCAACCGGTGATGCCACATATGTTAGAAATTACTTCAATAGATTGAATTTCTTAAGTGATAAAGAAATTGTCGCTTTGATTGGTTGTCATTGTTTAGGCAGAACTCATTTGGCTAATTCAGGTTATGACGGTCCATGGGGTGCTGCTTCAAACGTTTTTTCAAATGAATTCTTTGTAAACTTATTAACTGAAAATTGGAAATGGGAAAAAAATGCTGCTGGTAACTATCAATGGGATTCTCCAAAGGGTTACATGATGTTACCTGCTGACCATGCATTGATCGAAGATGGTTCTTTCAAGAAGATCGTAGAAACATATGCTGCTCACCAAGATATCTTCTTTAAAGACTTCACTGCCGCTTTCGTTAAATTATTAGAAAACGGTATTAACTTTCCAAAAGATCAAAAACCATTCATCTTTAAAACTTTAGATGAACAAGATCAATAAATATACAATTAAGGTAATCAAAAATTCATAGTTACATTCACTAACTTTTATTTGTGAAAAAGCAACCTTCTACTACATTAATATTCCCAAATAACAAATTGTCCTTTTTTGATAAGATCGATTTAGTTAAACAAAAAAAAAAAAGAACAGAACAGAACCCCTTCCATAGTTACATAACAGGAAAATATATATGTATATTAATATTGGTGTCGCTAATCTTATTTATTTATTCATATAATTATAAGTATAAGTATACTTTAACTTAATCTAAGTGTAGTTATATGATATCGATTGTAATGATATATTTACTTTAAAATGTTACAACAGGATGTATATAGTTAATTGTTAAGGAGGAAACTTTTAAAGTTCGTATCGCGGGAACTTTAATCTAATTTACTGTATATTTGAATTTTTTTAGATAAAGAGAAAAGTTAAGAAAAATTGTTTTTGGAAAAACAACTCTTTTAATATGTTTGAAAAAAAATCGTAATTGAATAGTGAATACATTTTGTTTTAACGGTAGATTGATCGGCTAAAGGACTATTTCAGTTTCAAGATATTTTGAAGGTAAAGTTCATATTGTAATATTTTGAATAACAACAGCACAATTAACTATATCGACAGTCACTCCCAACTGCATTTCTCAGTAATTGTTAAAATAACCCTAGTTTTCTATTAATTGAAAGAAACAATTAAAATTATAATAATAATGTTAGTATCACCAATTAAGAAGTCATCATTACAAGTTAGTAAACAACTTTACTTAACTAGATATGCAAGTACAAAAACATCAGCAAATGTGCCTTCTGACAAACCTTCCAATGGTTTAACATGGGGTGATTTTTTTGCTTTAAGAAAAACTCAAAGAAAAATAAATGTAGGTTCGTCTATTTTTACTGCTCTTCTAGGTAGTAACATTTCATGGGCATATTTATCGACTATTCAGATTGATCCAACTCAAACTTTATTAGGTTTTGATCCATTAGTTGTAATATCAGCAGGTTTGGTTGCCTCTGGTACATTAGGTTATCTATTTGGTCCACTTTTAGGCTCTCAAATCTTTAATGTAAGCCATTCGAAGAAATTAAAAAGTTACAATGAGAAAAATAAGGAACTATTGAAAAAAATTATTGCAAACAGAGTAGATGCCTCATCTCAATCATTTAGTAATCCAGTACCTGATTATTATGGTGAAAAAATTGGCTCCATTCAAGAATATAGGCAATGGTTAAGAGATTGTCATGCCTATAGAAGAAAAGCTAAAGAGTTTTTATGATTGAAAAGTAATTATGAAGAATCAGATAGACTTAAACATGACTCGCAACAGCAATCCAGTTTAATAAAATACAAATTTTTGTTTGAAAGAGAGTTAATATAATTAATTAATTATAACGGTGGTAGTTTCATTTGTATATAAAGATTTTAATTGAAGTACCAAAAAAAATAAAATATAGCGATATTCTTTAATCTTATTATTGTTCTTATATTGGTTTTCTCTGTGTAGTTAAATAATTCCTAGGAGTTTATATATTCTTTTTTTTTTGATTTATCTAGAGGCTCATCACTGTTTAGACTGATTCTAATCTATACAGAATGATAGAAGAAAGAATACGGAATTAGTTCAAACTTTGAATATTGATTGTTATACATTGTAACATTCTTCATTGTACTCAAAGTCTCCCTTTACCCTGCTTACTAAAGAGGTATAAATTTACATTATTAAGCGAAACTTCATTGCATCAAAAAATTGAAGATTAAAAACGATATATATAATAATGCCGATTTATTGAATGGAAGTGCTAATTAGAAACTTACATATTTCTTATAATACTTAGAAGCATTTAAATTCAATTTTTAATCATTATCTTCAGGTATCCTTTTTCACTAAATATTTAAACATTTTACTGAAACTTCATACTGTTGGATATTTTGATTTTCAGTATTGCTATACTCCACAAAGAAGGGCAGTGTGTGTATGCGTGTTTTTAGAAGCATTGGTGACTTAAATTCATAGTTTAATAGATTTTGATTTGATTCAAAGATAAGATATATGAGATTTCACAGTCGAAATAAGATTATTATTAAAGAATATAAACATACAAAATTTTAATACTTTTATTCAAAACTAAAAATTGTAGGACTTTTTGACGCAATATAAACAGTAATACAGTGAAAATTCAAATATGTCGCAATTTCCTTTGCATTTATTACCAGATGAGTTGGTGAAAGAAGTATTTTCTCATTTACCTCAGTCAGATAGACTGAACCTTTGTCTTCTCAATAAGCATTACAATAAAATCGCAACAAAACTGTTGTACAATAGAATATATTTAAATGACTCCAATGTTGTCAAAAGTGATTTTATGGATTTGGCAATCAATTGGACCTTAATAAGTATACCTTCATGCCTATCAGAGAAAGAATCAAGAGATATAGCAAATGATAGCTTAGAAAAACTGATAAGAACTTTAGATAACAGCAACTTATGTCGTAACTCAGTTACATGGATAAGAATAAACTGGGATTTAGATACTGAATTGCAAAAAAATATATTGAATATATTGTGTGAAAAATGTGAGTCGATAATAAGATTGGAAAATATTACAGATCCCAACTGTAACGATATCATAATTAACGGTAAGATTGCCAAACGACAAATTATAAGTTTTGACTTAGCACCTCCAAACGCATTACCAGAAGCCCCAGTGAGTGAAGATTACATACCGAATGCAAAAATATTTTTGAAAAATAGAATATCTTCAAGATTATCTCATATGACTTTATTCATAGATCCTATAAAGTTATTCAACTATTTATACCCATTAAAAAACAAGTTGCAAATTGTTGACTTAAAATTACATTGGAGATCAGAGTTTTATCCTAATGAACATTTTATTGAACCCTTAAGTAAGCACCAATTCACCAAATTGTCAGAAGTATTCGATGTTAGAACTTTGAAAGTATTAACTGTTATTTCCTGGAATCAGACTCTACTGGAGAGAGAAATTGAGATGGTGAATGATTTTAAAGAGTTCATAAATATAGAAGATTTATCACTTATATCAATTAAACAAAATACCAGGTTAATTGTATCACTTTTCAAAAAATTACGTAATTTGAAAAGGTTAAAGATGGATTTTTTGGAAAATTTTATACCTGAATCTACCAATCCTGAAATATTTATTGCCATTATGACTTATTGTAGAGACTTACAATTTATGGATCTCAGATTTCAAGGTTTAGATCCCTCTATAATTTCCTTAGGGAAGGTATCGAATTCAGTAGATGATAGTTTCGAAATTACATCCCAAAATAGATTTGTATTGTCTCAGACATGTAATTGTAAGAAATGTGACTATGTTTTTAAGGAAATTTTGAAAAAGAAAATATTTTTATTTGAAGAGGACTACATTTTTGAAGACATTAGTGATATTACTAGTAAAGACATTTACAAAATGATGAGATGCCTCTCGTTATTGCCATATTCAAAAGCTTGTGATTATTACCCTAGTGTTAGAACCCAACCGATGAATCTAAAAGAATTTGTAAAAAGAATGAATAAGAATTTATGGGCGTACAGACAGAGTAAAAATCAGCTAATTATAAAGAAAGAAAAGAAAATATTTTCTTCTGGTGAAGATCAAGATAATTCGGACAATGAAATCAATGAAGTCAGATATGAATTGCCGCATGATGCTCTTACTGATACTGACGTAATTGACTGTTATCATGCTTTGATACATCAATACAAATCCACGTATATAACATTCTTATCTAGATTTAAAAACTTAAAGTTTTTAATGCTAAATGATATACCATCAATAGTAGTTGAAGAAAATCAAGAAAGAATATTTGAGCCCATATTTTATCATAGAGATTACAAGACGAATTTAACTGGCTGGTCTAACAAAAGCAAAACGGTTAGAGATGAAAAGGGAAATGATACTTTAGATAGGTTAACGAGAAAAATCTCAGCATTTTAAAAAACAATATAAGACCCATTTTGAAATAAAGAAAAGAAAACAATTGGCTACATTTATAAGCTCGTCGCAAATTCCAAAGTTTCATTTTCACCAAGCTTTGTTATCCACTTTTTTAATTAATATTTCTAAATAACTGTTTAAATTTTTGCATTACATGTATGTACCCTAGTAAATACATTGAAATAAATATAAAAAAACTATTTTATTTTCCTTACAAAAGAAAGTTGAACTTTTTCGATGAACATGTAAGAATTGAATATTTCAAAATAGAAGTTTTATTTATATAACTTAATCACGAACAACAACATAAAAGAGACATGAGTCCTAACGTGAATGAAATATTTATTTACCATTTACATTTTAAGAAAAAAAAGTAACTACTTCGTTTTAACATGAAATAAAAATTTAGTATTATTTTAAAGTAGAATATAGATATGAAATAAAATTAATCTAAAGAATTTTTAATACCAACCGTAATGAATACTCACTTTAACGTAATCGTTCATACATTGATATATGTGTACAATTGTGATGATGAATAGTTCTAAAAAAAAACATAATAGAACAAAAGTTACTGCAACTCTAATTATACGTCAACGTGTATATTATCTGATATGATATAATATGCAAGTTTTTAAATTAAGTAGAGTATTTCAAAAATTTTTACAAATTTTTCAAAATTCGTATTTCGTTCCTCTTTAATATTATCGTACAATTTTAAGTGAAATATCAATTTAGTGTACTCACCTTTCTTTCTTTCCCACTCTCTTTTATGCATTTTTTTAACTTTAGTAAGGATAAATAATCCTTCCAAAAAAAAAAGTGAAAATCTTCATCACTTTTTAACAATATATCTAGAAATTCATTTATATATAAATAATTTCAAAGCAAATTAAAAATTCATAAATTAAATTAATCAAACAAATTTTGATAAGTTATTTCAATTGTGAATTTCACACGTTAGGTTATTATATCAAGTTTATATTTTTGTATTGGTCTTTCCCCTTGTTCAGATCAATTAAATAAAATTAAATAAAAAAAAATAGTATACACATAATAAGAATGTCTTCTATTACTGAATTTTTTGCTGAACACAAGGCTAGACGTCATGAACTAAAGGAATCACAAAAGGATGAAGTTATTTTAACTGAAAATAATCGTAGATTTGTTTTATTCCCAATCAAGTACCACGAAATTTACGATGCTTATAAGCAACGTGAAGCTTTATTCTGGACTGCTGAAGAATTAGATTTTGCTAAGGATATTGAAAAGTTCAACGGTAAGGAAATCACTGAAGATGAAAAAGAATATATTACTAGATTATTAGCATTGTTTGCTTCTAATGATATGGATAAATTAAACTTAACTGAAAATCTATCTGCAGAAGTTCAAAGTCCAGAAGCCAAATGTTTCTACGGTTTCCAAATCATGCTTGACAACATTCATCAAGAAGTTTACGCTTTGTTGATTGATGCCATCATTAAGGATAACTCCAAGAGAGTCTCCATGTTTGATGACTTAAAAAAATTGAGCAATATTAATGAAAAATTGGAATACGCAAAGATTTGGTTTGACAATGAAGACCATTTATATGGTGAAAAATTGGTTGCTTTCGCTGCTATTCAAGGTATTTTTTCTTTATCTGCTTACGCTAGTATCTTATCTCCAAAGGGTGGTGAATTATTCCCAGGGTTCCAAAAGGGTGTCCAAAACATGTTCAGAGACCGTGCTTTACACACTGATTTCCAAAGCTTAATGTACGCACACTTAAAGAACGATATCGACTCTGATATCGTTAACAGAATCATCACTGATGCAGTCAAGATTGAAAAATCTTCATTGAAAGATGCATTACCAATTGAAAAGTTCGGTTTGAAGATCGAAGAAATGAACCAATTTATCGAATACGTTGCTGACTTCTTATTAGTAGCATTTGGTGCTGAAAAACAATACAACGTTTCAAATCCATTTGCATTCATGGAAAAGGTAGCCATGCCAGGTAACACTAATTCGTTTGCTAAGAAGGTTGCTGATTACCATAAAGCCAGTGACATCGCTCAAACTTCTACTAACGAAAAGAAGGCCAGTGAAGCCAACTTCTCCATGACTGAAGATTTCTAGATAAACCCCTTTACGCAAAACTATAACAGAATAATATAAATCAAATAAAACGTACACACATAAATATCATGTATACTTAAATAAATTTTAAAATTTTACTAAGTTCAATAATTATCCGTTCAATGATTCAAGTTTAGTGTCCTCCTATTTTGTTTTTATTTTCAACTTTTTCAAGAGCACCTACTTTTTCCTTGTAGAAAACAAATTAGCTACTATTTTAACTTAATTGTTGGGAATTAATAAGTGAGGGTATACAATAACAATTCCATCTTTCTTTAGTATACACTTAGATAAATAAAATGTATAAACCTTTAAACATTTCATAATATTAAAATATACAGTTAATTATTCAAAAGTTACGATATTTGGGTCAATAAGTTATAATTATTTTTGCAACGGTTCATATGTATCTTTTACTCATTCTAATCTTCTCTTATATAATTTTATCATTCTTGCAGTACTGATTCCACAAATAGTTATATCTGAGAGCCATTAAACAGGCATAGAAGAATGCAAAAAAAAAAGCAACGTTTCTTTTTGTCTGCACACAAACACTGCACCCTATCAAAGCCGCGGGGTCTAACAAAACAATACTCTGCGGTGTTGTAATCAACACGGCCCGTATAACTCAAATCATCTACTACAATGTTCCTTACTGATTTCCTTCAAAACACATTTCCCCTTTTTTGTTCTACTAATTGCATGTAGTTCACTGAGGTCTCTATGCGTGTGTTTCTGGCATGTAGCTTGTTCTTTTCTTTTTGCAGTGATTTCGTAGAATAAAATAAAAAGTATATATCTCTACCGGTATTTTACGTAAAATTAGAAGAAAATATGTTTGTTCTGTTTGATGTCGTTAAAAAAAAAAATGAAAAGATACTCTGCATTGAATGACGTGATTCAAAGAAAAGAAACGAAGAAATAAAGAATAAAACGCCATCCTTCGTTTCGAAAAAGGTAATTGAAGCACGAATAAAATATACTTAAGTTACTGTAATAAAATAGAATAGTATATATATATATATATATATATATATATGTATGTATAAAGCAAGCAAGACTCCTCTAATAATATTTGATTAGTTATAAATTTGGTTTAGCAGAAACCTCATATTATTTGATGTGCATCAATGAAAAAAAAACATACAGAATAAAATAGATCATAAAACGCTTAAATAATTATGTTGTTGTATAAATAAAAGATGCGACACGGTTGAATTAAAGAAGAAAAAAATTTTCGTATTAGATTAAGTTATATTATTTTTTTTTTTAAAGTTTCGTTATTAAGAGAAAGAATGCGTAATGTTAATTCATTTATATTTGTATATTTTTTTTTGTCATATATCAATATTTTAATTCAATTTTATTTGAATCCTTAATCCCACATCTAAATTAGTCTTTATTGTTTTCTCATTTTTAATCAAACCTGGGAAAATATTTACTAACAATGTTTAAAAATCAAAAATATTCTTTCTTGTAAAATGTTGTTTAACTACTTAGCTTTCTCCATTTATTTTCTGTTATGAAACTTTTTGAAATTTCTTCGAAATTAATTAATCTTCGTAACTTGAAAAAAAAAAAAAAAAAAATTAAAACATAATGAAAAAATTTGTAGTAACTTTTAACTTCTCAGTTAAATTCTCTAGTGTAAATTTTTATATTTGATATATTATTACCAAATTCTATTAAATTTTATTTACAATTTAGACTTAACACTCATATTTAAAGTAAATTGATATAATGAAATCATATATAATATATTAAATTAAATTTTCTTTCTCTTATTGTTCTTAATTTTTTAATTAGTTCATTATATTGAAAAAGGAAGAAATTTATATATATATAATTATATATATTTTATTGGTTCGATTTTAATTAAATTAACCGTCAAATATTATTTTATTACAAAGGTATTTTTACAAATAGTAGACAAAATCCCTTACAATTGTAATCAAAAAAACAAAAAAAAACAAAAACAATTAGTTTATTATTACTATTTTTTTTTTTAACGTTAGATAATATACAATGGCATTACCAAAAGAAACTCCTTCAAAGGTCGCTGCTTCAGCTTTATCTGATTTGGAATTGAAAGATTCTCAAGCTAATTTAGGTAAGACTTTAGAAGCTTTAAAAGAAAATAAATTCGATGAAGAAGCTTTGGAATTGAGATTGTCCAAGGCAGCCGAAGATCATAAGGCTTTCATGGCTAAACACAGAGTTCAAAGACATAAATTAAAGGATTTGGAAGAAGAAGAACCTTTATTGGTGGAAGACGATTCAAGAAAAGTCTTATATCCAATTAAATACCCAGATGTTTACGAAGCTTATAAGAGAGCTGAAGCTTCTTTCTGGACTGCTGAAGAAATCGATTTAGGTAAAGATTTACATGACTGGAATAATAGAATGAATGAAAATGAAAAATTTTTTATATCCAGAGTTTTAGCTTTCTTCGCTGCTTCAGATGGTATTGTTAATGAAAACTTGACAGAAAATTTCTCCGTCGAAGCTAAGATCCCAGAAGCCAAGTTATTTTACGGGTTTCAAATTATGATAGAAAACATCCATTCTGAAACATATTCCCTATTGATTGATACGTATATTAAGGATCCAAAGGAATCTCAATTTTTATTCAATGCCATTGAAACTATCCCACAAATTAAAGAAAAAGCCGAATGGGCCTTGAGATGGATTAACGATTCAGAAGCTTTATTTGCTGAAAGATTGGTCGCTTTCGCTGCCATCGAAGGTGTTTTCTTTTCAGGTTCTTTTGCTTCTATTTTCTGGTTAAAGAAGAGAGGTTTAATGCCTGGATTAACATTCTCTAACGAATTGATTTGTAGAGATGAAGGTTTACATACTGATTTTGCTTGTATATTATTCAGTCATATTAAAAACAAGCCATCTCCAGAAATTGTTGAAAAAATTGTTACAGAAGCTGTTGAAATTGAAAAAAGATACTTCATTGATGCTTTACCAGTCTCTTTATTAGGTATGAATGCTGATTTGATGAACCAATACGTTGAATTCGTTGCTGATAGATTATTAGTTGCATTCGGTAACAAGAAATTCTTTAACGTTGAAAATCCATTTGATTTCATGGAAAACATTTCCTTAGCTGGTAAGACCAATTTCTTCGAAAAGAGAGTCTCCGATTATCAATTTGCAGGTGTTATTTCAAAATCATCTAACACAGAAGCAGAAAACCCATTCTCATTAGAAGAAGATTTCTAGATGATTTGTACATTGAGAGAAAAAAATCGATTCAAATTACAATCACATACAATCTCCAACTTTGTTATTTTAGCATGTATTTTTTCTCTTCTAACTTTTCATGATCAATAAGTTCTATTATACAATATATATATAAATTTTTTTTTCACTTTAACAATATTGTCTACTATTTTTATTCTGCATAATTTTATCATTTCCAAAATTGTAAAAACAAAAGTAATTTTAATTGATAAAGAAAAAAGTTAAGGGGCGAGCTGGGAATTGAACCCAGGGCCTCTCGCATATTTGAATTGAACTTCGAACGAAGAACTTCCCAAAGCGAGAATCATACCACTAGACCACACGCCCTAATAATTTTTATAAAAATTATATTTCTAGTTTAATAACCAAACAATGAATACAAGAAGTCTCTGTCCAATAAAAATAATTTCGGTGTAACCTGTTAAAATAAAGATTACTAATAGGTATTAAATGAACCTATAGTCAAATATTTATGTAATAGTAATGTTATAGTTATTGTCGTCAGAAAGTAAAGTCTATAAGAACTATAGATTCGATATTCCAGAATGAATTAGAAATGTTATTAACAGTTTAAATCAAAAAGCTTCTAGATGCCCATGGAAGAAATTTTAGATCCAGAAATTACACATTTCATTGGATATAATTCAACTTATAAAAGGTATAAATATGAGACTTGATCAATGAGCTATGAAACTAAGTCTCTACCAAAATTGTACATTATAATTTGTATATCATATGTAAAAGAATCAAGGAATTATATACTCTAATATTGTAAGCCAAACAATGGTAAACAACAACAACAGCAACAACAGCAACAGCAACAGCAACAGCAACAACCGTAATGTCAATCCTGTTGCTACTGTCAATAAGGATGACACTACTTCCCAAAGCAGCTTACAAATCCAATAATTGTAAATCCAAGACGATGGGTAGAAGTTGATTCTACCTTACCAACAGTAATATTTGTTGTTTAGAAGTGGTTATTGTGTTAATTTTGTGCGCTTCACTAACAGTAGCAGCATGAGCGACAGTATTGTTAGTTTTAGTGATTGGTGGATTCATAATGATCTAGTGTGGTGTCACAGGTGTATAATTCCTTATTTTATTGTTTTCTATATAGTACATAAAATACATAAACTTTTTGTCAAAACAGGAACTATAGGTCATGGAACCAGATGATATGGCGTTTAGGGATTAACTCCATGGATTAATCTGCTATAAATCGGATATTTTGGAATTAAACGGTGCAAGTATTTCATTTGACCGTTGTATAAATGTTTCTACTGACTTCCTAATGTGTAATAAGTAATGTTCTGTTATACCTCTGTAGCACAAAGGTAATTCGACGACAATGTTGAATTGGTTGACGTGTTCAGATATTAAAAGGTATATAAAGACCCCATTAATGAATAGATAATTATTTTACTCTCCTGTCCTTTTGGATAGAAGAGTAAGGAGAATTTTAAGAGTAAATTCTATAATAATATATACATTTATTAATAAATAACCAAATATTAAAAATATCATTCTATCCGTTCAGTATTATATTAAAATGATAAGATCAAAATACCATTTTAAATATTTTTCCAGTAGTTCTTATTATATACCATAACATGAAATTTAGAAATATAAATGTAATGTTTAACAAAAATTAAAATTGTATTCCAAATAAATTAATAAAGATATTTAGATAAATACTGATTTAGACGCAATTTGGTTGACCAGGACTTAATAGATCTCTATACATCCAAGCAACCCAGATTACAATTGTCGTATCGGCCACAAATAAAAATGCTAAACAGATTGGAATTGTTAGCATTGGGCACATATCTGTTACAACAGCATGTAAAGAAAATATCAAAGCTAGAGCTTCCAACAATCTTCTTTGCTTCGACATATCTGTAGTCTCAATTGAACCATCGTAAGTTTTTTCAATGAAGTTTGCCAACGAAATTACAGAAGAGTTATACTTTTCGTCATTATCAAATTGGTCAAATGGTGTTGCTTCCTTATTTTCGTCGCCACATATACCTTTTTTTGCATCAGACCTAATATTTTGGATCCGATTTACAAAATTTTGAAACCCTTTCAATATCAAGGGAAATTTATTTATCAATGTTAAATTATCAATATTCATTGAGTCCACTTGCTTTCGTTTTAAATCAAAAAGAATTACAATATATTTTTTAATTAATACATTATTTTTGTATAGTGGTCCAATTTCGTACAACTGTTTTTTAATTTTATTCCAATGAATCAAGTCTAGGTAAATATTTTCATAATTAATGCCTTGAATTATTGCATTTTTTGAATTAGTTGAATTAAGATATGATAAGGTAATCATTTTTTCTACTGATTCAATCAAATCATCAGTCGATTTTTGTAATCTGTTATTGTAAAATAAACAACTTACGAATTGTAAGAAACCAATAAATGAAATAACTAATTGTCTTAATTTCATTATATAATATTTTATGCGTATTGATTTAATTTCTTGTGACAGTTTAAAACAAATTTTTATTTTTATAATTTCTTAATACTATGAGGACAGGTCGACCTTTTTTTTTGTAAAATTTGTAATTGTAGAATAAGATATTCCAAATCTCATATTTTAAGAAGTATAAAATTATAAATCATTTCCAATTAAATAAATTAAGTCCTCAATTTATATATGTAATTTTATTATTTCATGAAATAATAAAATTAACTTCTGATTGAAAATTGAAAAATTGGGAGAATTATTATGTCTCCAATTTAGCAAGAAAACTGTGACGCTCATTATTGCCAGATATTCAGTTTACTTTGTAAGTTACAAGAAAAAGAAATTTAATACATTTGACACGGTGAATGTTGAATAAAATAAAGAAAATAAACTTGACTAGGTGAATATTTTTTATGTTTTGATACCTAACTGTCAATTTACAGTTTTCTGTAGATCCCGTTCCGCGAATTAAAAGGAAAATACGCCCAAGAAAATAATAATAATAAGCAAAAAATAGTAAAAATTACTTAAAGATACCTAGCTGAAATTTGTTGCTAAAGAGGTTTTCTTTCCAAATTTCGTATACCTTAGTATTTTTGCCAATCATGAACATTATTCATTCTTATTTGCTACAGATTAGGACTTTAGTAACCATAAAATACGCGTACAAGACGTGTGACTGAATGTGACGCCTGTCGCAATTAACACTAAGCTAAGTTAGTCTTACGGTTTAATATTGATAATCTCAGTCAAGAACATACATAATAATTGTTCGATCAAAACAATCTTATAAATTAAGCAGCCCCCTCCCCCCTTTGAAATGACCTCATAAGATGTTATCATCTCATTTTGAAATATTAACGGAGTATGTCATTCATACTTTAACGCATTTCTAATTGTTCTAATATATTCCATTGATATTTCGAAATAAAATATAATCTCAATGACCCTGAGAAAACTTTTCAGAATTCTAAAATAAGAGGGATACGAGTGTATTCATTACAGAGTTTATTTAAATGAAGACCTTTTTGCCATTTTTTTTTTTATCATTTTGAAATTGTCACTAAATTATTATTAACCTTTCTATGAAATGAGATAGGCTTAAATAATATATCTTTCGATATAACTTATCTCGAAAATTTATTTTTTTTGCCCTCTATGTTACACAGAGAACAAAGTTGTGATGAAAGAGTTGAAACGTTGTGACCTTTGTTCGGTTCTTAACTTTTCATTCTTTGTTGTAAAAAAAAAAAGCAATAACCACAACTCGGTTATTAAATATACATGGGTCATATTTAGAGATGCTTCTGCAAAAGATTTTAGTTCGAAAAAAAAGAAAAGATTAGAATGCAAAGAAAATAATAATACGGCTTTTAAATAATCTCGCAGACCTGTTAAGGGAAAGAGACACAATCCGATTTGAGGTGTTTTGATACGTGCTGTTTTTAACAAGAATAATTATTACTGTAAATATGTGCACATCTGTTTTTAGATGTACAAATGTACGGCGTTCTCATTCCATGTATATGCTCATCGGCTGTTGTTTCACAAGAAAGGAAAAGTTAATCTAATGTACGGCATATCCTATCAAGTAAATACACCACGTATTTTTATTACTACGGCTAGAGATGGGGATCTTTATTGTTATACGGGTTTTGTCAGACGAATTGAATTTTCCATTCTTTCTTTTTCTTTGTTTCGGTTGGTAAAAAAAGTTGCAGAGAATTAATAGCCGAACTACATTCTTTTGTAGAGAAACTACGGTGGTATATTGAGACAAAATACTCCATATTCGGTTGTTATATATTTTAATAACCGAATTTGGCATCGATTCTTGTCGCGGCTATTAAATATATTGCAGTGAGAACAATCTATACATATTGAGATTCTATTACATTTTTTTTTGAAATGGTGACTTGTTTAATGGGAAATGTCACAATCAAAGATAAGTTTTAAGATCTTGATATTATTTTTTATTAATATATAAACAAGGTGAATTTTTAATCTATTTTATTTCTGGTCTCTAAAATAAAAATATTTTATTATAATCAAGAAACTTAAATTAAAATAAAATAAAACCAAACAAAAATAATCAAATTTATTCAAATGTCAGAATCAAATTTAAATTTGAAGTCATTATCAGAAAATGACTTCGACAGTTTATCAATTAAATCATACGATCCTCAAACTAATGATCAACTAAAAATCGAAGGACCCGCTAGAACTATCTCAAGAACTTTATCAAATTTATCAAAAAAATCAACTAACAAAGAAGAAGTTCTATCAATAATTAATTCGCACAAAGAAGGTGTAGCGAAAGTTTTATCAAATTATGAAAATACAACTCATGGTTTAGGTCCAATCGAAGATATGATAGATAGAGAAATTCATAATGAAATTAAACCATCTGAAACTAATTACTATCATAATGAAGACAAATGGAAATATCCTATCGATTCAGAAACAGGTTTCCGTGTTGTTTCTTTTGTTGACGATGACAGGGATGATCCAACAACTTGGGATTCAAGAATTAAATGGAATATCACCATATTTTTAGGTATAATATGTTTTGTCGTGGCTATGATGTCTGCTGTCGTTACCGGTAATATTTCTGCTCCAGCAAAACATTTCGGTGTCTCGACAGAAGTAATAATTTTAACAGTTTCATTAATGGTCTGGGGGTTTGGTATCGGTCCATTAGTCTTTGCCCCATTATCTGAAGAATTTGGTAGAAATGCCATTTATCACACAACTTTGTTTGTTGCAGTTATTTTTATCATCCCATGTGCTGTTGCGCAGAACATCGGAACTTTGTTGGCTTTTAGATTCTTGGATGGATTAGCTTTCTCTGCTCCAATGTGTATCATAGGTGGTTCTTTAAGTGATATTTGGAGATCTGAAGAACGTGGTGTTGCAATGTCTGTTTTTTCTGCAGCTCCATTTTTGGGCCCAGTTATGGGACCAATTGTCGGCTCCTTATTAACCCAATACTGTGGTTGGAGATGGGTCTATATTTTCATGATTATTTTAAGTGGTTGTTTGTATGCAGTTCTATTTGTATTCATCCCAGAAACACACCATCAAACTATTTTAAAGAATAGAGCTAAAAAATTAAGAAAGCTAACTGGTGATGAATCATACAGAGCAATCTCAGAAATTAAAATTAGAACAATGAAAGAAATGGTTAATGACAGTTTATTGAGACCATTAATTCTATTAAGTGAATTAATTGTATTTTTAATGACTATTTACATGTCCATTCTTTATGGTTTATTATATATGTTCTTCTTTGCTTATCCTGTTGTCTATTCTGAAGGTAAAGGTTGGAGTGATGTTAAAACAAGTATCATGTTTATTCCAATTGGTGTTGGTGTTTTACTTGGTACTGTAGTTTCTCCATTATTTAACGCTGATTATAATAGAAGAGCAAAACGTTACACAGATAGAGGTGAACTCCCACCTGCCGAACTTAGATTAATACCAATGATGTTTGGCTGTGCATTTGTCCCAATAGGTTTATTCTGTTATGCTTGGACCTCATTCCCACATGTATCTTGGGCTGGTCCATGTTTCTCTGGATTCGCTTGTGGTTTAGGTTTCGTTTTATTATACAATCCTGCTAATAATTATATTGTTGACTCATATCAACATTATGCTGCCTCAGGGTTAGCTGCTAAGACATTCGTAAGATCAATGTGGGGTGGTTGTGTTCCACTATTTACTATCCAAATGTACCATAAATTAGGCTATGAATGGGCTTCTACTCTGATGGCCTTCATTGGTTTGGCTTGTTGTGCAATCCCATTTTTATTCTACAAATATGGTGCAACAATTAGAAAAAGATCAAAGTATGCTTACTCACCATCAATAGATGTAGTCAGGTCTACTGTTGGTGACATAGAAAATAAGGAAGAATCAATGAACACAGAATCTACCTCTGATTCTGATTGAAGATTACTCTAACGAAGAACTGAAAGAAAAAGCATTATATACTCATATAATAATATAAAAACACTCTCATTAAACTATTTAATAAATTAATAAATTAATACACACATAAACTAATTAACTGATAACGAGTTTAATAAATTATATTTATAACCTTTTCATGAAATAAACTCATAAGTTAGTAATATTCAAAGTGTCTTCTTTTAGTCTTGTGACTTTTTCACCTTCAGAATCATAATGTTTTAATCGCGTAACAATTTATTTACATAGTAAAATATACGAAACATGAAATAAAATAAATAGATAAATTTAATAAATGCTTTTGATAAGTTTTTTCTTCTACCTCTTAGTATAAGTAAATGATATATATAGATATATATGATATTGTAATCTAAAACAGTTAATTAATATTTTTTTAATAATCATAGAGAATTAGAACAAATCAACCAAACTAAATCAATTCAGTCTCTAATGTCCTCATCACCAGAACGAAGGTTTCTTGATGAAATTGAAAATAGTTCTACAGATAGTAGTGTTATAATAGATATAAATAATAGCAGCCATTTGAGATTAGATGGAAATGAAGTAGCAGAAGAAATATATGAAGATAGTGAAGGAAGGACTGTCAGAAAGCCAAGCAATTCGAACTATGATGAAAATACTCCGAATCAAATCAATAACAATAGTTACAATAATGAAGCCAAAAATTTAAAAGGTAAAATCAATAAACATAGTAAACCAGAAAAACACCATGCAGAAAAGCTAAAAGAAGTTATAATAACGAGAGAAGACTTATATGATAATAACGAAATTCAACCTTGGGAATTCAATAAAGTGATTAGAAGAAATTACAAAGAAAAACTTCCAGCGAATTATGATTTGAAAAAATGGAGAAAACCAACTAAAACAATGATAAATTCAGTAATACAACTTTTGGAAAACAATATTGAGTATAGTATAGAAAGTGTACTGAATAAATACAATGATGAATTACAATCTGTCGTCAATTACAATGATAATAAGATCAAGAAAATATATAAACAGAAGCAATCAATAATGGATGATATTGTAAAGAAAATAAAACTGAGACTCTCAAAATCTAAATTTCCATCTAGACTTGCAGAGAAAGATTTGGATGTGGAGTATATATTTGCTAAAAGGAAATTTATTCAGAACAGGTATATTCAAGAACTTGAAAATGCTGAAAGAGTTGAAACTGAATTAATTAAGTCACAATCTGAATTAATCAAACTAAAAGATGCTAGTAAAAAAGTTAAAAAAATCAACCGTAAAAATTTAGTTGAGAAACTATTAAACAATGATCTACATCCAAGTTTATCAAAATCAATTTCAAATTCATTTAATTTTGAGAGTTATCACAATTCAGAAATGTCTAATTTTACAAATTATAATGCATACAGCGGCCAATTTAATTCTGATTTGTATGAGTTAAATTTAGATATAGATATGTCAGATGACGAAGAAGAACCACAACCATTTTTAAAAACAGAAGAGAAACCTAAGGATGCATCTTCTGTTACATATTTACCAAGTCTTAAGGAGTATAAAGATATATCAGATGCAATAGAAAATAATATTAACCTAATTTTCAAAAAAATTGGCGATAGTACACTCCAAAATCCGTATACCGTTGATAAGCAATAATTATATGAGAAAAAGTACATCAAATATACTTTGTCCATGAAAATATACGGTCAAGCGCACATAAACACCTACCTACCTACCTACCTACCTACCTACCTACCTACCTACCTACATACATATATGCATATATAGAACGACAGCTAGTTAGGCTAACGTTTTAGAAATTGTAATAATAATAATAATAATAATAATAATAATAATAATAATAATAATAATAATAATAATAACAAGATCACACACCACTGTAACCTTAACTTATAATTATTATCAATTAATGATACTCTTTTGTTTAATAAATAAAAAATTCAACTCAAAATATATAGTTTATTTACTGTCATATGAATGAAGTATAATCACAATTCCTTTAAATGACAGTTACCAAATTGGGAACTGCTATTACACTTTCGTTGACTTATTTATTGTACGGGCTATGTTTTCGCCCAAATCTTTTCTAAACCTTTAAAAATTTATTTCATTGGGAAAAAAAAAAAAAAAAGCTCTAAGGAACTTAAAATAAAAAAAGAAGTCGTCTCATGAATTTTGGAATCATTTGTTCATTTAATGTGAAGTTTATCTCTAAACAATGGATAGTCATATATATTTTTATGTTAATTGATTTCTATCTTTGTTTTTAGATTTTTAAAAGATAATTTAATAATTGTTTTTTTAGGTTGTTTGTGGCTCGTGTTAATTATATTATAAGAGGTTAAATACACCGGAATCAAGCAAGACGATGAAGGGTAATAACTATTCAAATAGAAAACAGAGTGGCAGTGCCAATTATGGTAACCCAAATCGTTCTCAAACAACTTCTCAAATGAATTTCATTGAAAGTCCTGAGACTATGGCCTCTTTTAGTGACCGTCAAGAATATCTGTTTGTCAACAGCATTGGCTCGAATGTTACAGCCACTTTATTTTCAGGTACTAAATTTTCAGGTATCCTATCTGCTTATAACCCTCAATCTACTGATGGAATTGAAATTGTGTTAAAATTTCCAAAGTTAATCGATAACGGATTTTCCGATCTTGATTCCAAGGATTCTGAATCTAAATTAGGAGATACTTTATTGCTTCAAGGGAGCGATGTTGCAGAACTTGAATTAGATGATATCGCTTTCAGTTTAGACTCTAAAACTGAACAAATTAGGAAAAAAACCGATGTGCCTCCACAACAGACTGTCGATACTCAAACGAAGACACAAGATAAGCAACTTAATTCAAACGAGGCTTCGAATTTCAAGACCGATGTCGACATTTCTAAAGCTGGGTCGAAAATTAAGGAGCGTGAATTACAAAGATGGACACCAGATGCCGAAGATAATTCCATTTTAAATCAATCATTAGAAGAGAACTCTTCAACCTGGGATCAATTTGCAGTTAATGAAAAGAAATTTGGTGTAACATCAACTTACGACGAACACTTCTATACTACAAAGATTAATAAAAATCATCCTGATTATAAGAAAAGATTACAGAAGGCTGAACAACTAGCAAGTGAAATCGAATCCCAAGGTTCCACAAATATACATGTTGCTGAAGATAGAGGTATTGTTGTCGACGACTCTGGAATGGATGAAGAGGACAAATATTCTGGTGTTGATAGAAGAGGGGACGAACTTTTGGCTGCTTTGAAATCAAACACAAAACCAATAGAAAATAAACCTAGCAAATACGTTCCTCCAACACTAAGAAATCAACCACACCACATTGATCCAGCTATCATATCTTCTGTGACAGAGAAAACTGTAATTTCTCCTTCCTCTTCGACAAAACCAGTTTCTGATATTGGTGGTAAAAAACAGGAGAACAGCGAGAGTATAAAAAAATCACCTCCACAAGAATTAATTAACACTAAAGCGAAGTCTAAGTCTCCACCTAAAGATGGTTTAAACAGTAAAGAAGCTCAAATTGAAGATTTAAAAAAATTTTCCCAAAAGTTCAAGGTCCCATTCGAAGTTCCAGAAGATATGAAAGAAGCTGTCAAGAAAAATGATAAATCAACTGACACTGCACATACCAAAGATTCTAAAACCAGTTCAAAAGGTTCTACTGTTACAAAAGGTGCTGAGGGAAAACGCCCATCTATCTCTTCAAGAAGACGTCATGCTACTATCTTTTTTGGTAGTAAGCGTTTACCACACTCTAACAACCATAAGAAGGAAAAATTTAATGATAATTTTAACATGTTCGAAAATGCCAAAGAAATATATGAGAAGAAATGCGATTCCATTAAAAAGGAAAATAAAAATGAAGAAACTATTATGGAACCATTTATGATAGAAAAACCATATTTTACTGCTCCTACATGGGAAAGTACAATCGAAAAATCCCACAAGGCGTTATTTACAGATGAAAGAATAATCACACAGAACGCACAAATGAGATTACAACAAAGACAAATGAGATCGTATGATTCTGTAATGAATAATCCTCAAATGCAAATGCCAATGGGTGGTATGGTTGGCTATCCTATGTCTGTTGGTGGTGTGAGCCCTGTGATGAATGGAAATATGGGAATATATATGCCAATGCAACAACCAATGATGTATCCAGGTGTCGTTCCACAAATTATGAGAAAAATGGGATCGTCAGGAAAGGAAGGTGCTAAAAATATGTCACCACAACAGCAATATCATACCTTAAGATATGGAGGACCAGTTCCAGTTCAGGTTGGCAATCCATATGTGTACCAAGGTGGTATGCCATTTAACCAAAATTTGATGGGTCAGTCCGCATCTTATTCTTCTCATTACAAGCCTCAGAACCACCATTACAGTAATTTTAATCGTCATAATAATCATAACAATTATTATTATAATAACTATAAGAATGGTAACAGTTCAAATTATAATAGTCATAATCGTAATAACAACAGTAACGGAAATTCCAATAAATCACATGGGAATTACACAGAATCTGTAAAAACCGCCAATGCCAAGAATCCAGTTTCAAAAAAGGAAATCGAGTAGGCTATTGAAATGTGATTATTGATGAAAAATGTACATATTTTATATAATAACATGTAAAAAAATTACGAGACGTCATCTTTGGTTTTTTGAAGCTACCTTTATTGGATATCTCATTCTCAACCATTAATAACGCATGTATCTAAACTAATTAAAATAAATCTTTTAACTTTACAATATTATAATATAAATAAACTTTCATGAACTTACAAGATTCGTCAGTCGATATTGTTGAACATGATATATCTAAAATAGTTTATTAAAGTGGCACCCTTGGTTTTGGTGACAACGGTTGATTCTGAAATTTTGAGTGAAGGAGGCTTTTCGTTCATAAACGAGTGAACTGAAACCAATCGTTCTCTATGAAAAATTAAATAAGCTAATGAATGTTAAGAAGATCTTTTCATTAAATTCAATTAAAAGTCTTCAAACCAATGGAAATTGTTTTAAAGTGTCCAATTGATAGATTTATTTTAGCCTTTATATATAATTAAACCGATATCATACTTGTGTGTTTAATTTTTGTCATTGTTCAGCCCATTCTATTCATCGAAGATTCATAAGATTGGCAGTCTACGAAAGAACAAAAAAATAAAAATGAATAGTGCTGAAATGTCATTTGATGACTATAAACCATATATCACTCAGGAATTAATTGACAGAGGCCATGCTAGACGTATGGGTCATTTACAAGATTATTTTGCCATTTTACAAAGACAAAGATTGTATAACAATTTTAACATTTGTTGTGAGTTAAATGAATCTGTTGATAAACTTCAATTGAGCCGTTCATTTAGAGAAATGTTTTTAAATTATCCAACTTTGATTGAATATATTGTTCCAAGATTTTATCCAAAACACGAAGAATTCTATAAAAGTGAAGAGTATTTAAGTAAACCATGTGTAATCCACGATTATATCAGAGTGCTTGAAGAAATAAATATAAGTGATATTTTAATGAATGAACAAAAAGGATATAATAAAATTATTCAGCAAATCATTGAAGCATTTAAAAAAAATGATTACAAATTTTCAAATGAAATTACTGAGTTAGTCAGCACTATTCAGATCGCTATCTGTGATCCCAAGAAACCAAATTGGAGAATCATTTGTTTACCAAGTAAAGATGATCCAACTAAATGGAAAGATTTTATTTATGTAACCAATCATTTTGACAGTGATGGTATTAGTTCATTTAATTTTTTTGAAGATTTATCAAAGTTGTTAAGTGAACAACAAGATGCTGACAACGGTGTGATTGTTAAAGGTGATGATATCAATATTATTAATTATTCTAAAGATTTTAATTTGATTAAGAAATTACCTACACCAATTACCGAAAGAGTTGATTACAAACCAAGTCTTTCTGCGATCCCAAGATTTATCATTGGTAATATAACAAAGACGAAACTGCAATACTGTGCTGCCAAAGGTATGACCCCACCGGAGCTTATTAGTGAAGAACCCTTGACGTATGATTACCTAATCAATTATTCTGTTGATCAAATTGATAGGATCAAGAGAGTCATCAAGAGAAATTTGGATGAATCTGTTACTTTAACGCCATTCATCCAAGCTTGTTTCTTTGTTGCAATGTACAAATATAATAAGATACTGAATTTAAATAATTGGTTACAATGGGGTGTTGATTGTGCCCTAGCCACAAATGCAAGAAGGTCCCTCCCAGAAGATCCGGAACTGAGAGACACTTATAGATATGGGTCTAATGTTGGTGGTACACATTATTTCAACTTAATTTCTCAATTCAACATTAATGAGTTTGAGTACGATAAGTTTTACAAGTTAGTTAAATATTATCATGACAACTATCAAAAATCTTATGTCAATGGTGACGAATTCGTTGGGTTTGGTGTTTTATTCAGTGATTTGATCATTAATAATACCAATTTGGATAAAGTGATTAAAGATGATTATATTAATCACAAACGTAGTGGATTATTATTTAGTAACCTTGGTTACCGTAAAGAAGATACCAATGATACATATTACATTAAAGATATTGTATTTTCACAATCACCTGGATGTATGAAATTCACATTTGGATTGAATTTGATCTCTACAAATACATGTGGTATGAATATTTTAATGAATGGTGTCAGAGAGAGTCTTGAAACCAGAGAGAATTTCGAAGGGTTTTGTAAATTCTTCCAGAGAACTATTGACAATTTTGCGAAATTATAGACTAAGATATTTGACCGAACTGCACAAAATATGTATGTACTCACACATTATATATATATTATAATTATGTAAATAATTGAATTGAGATACTTTTACCCTGATGCAGTTTTTATTTTGGTAAGAAAACGGGATAATTGCTCGCCAAGGAATATTAGAAAGAGAGTTATAATCAGTTAAGAGACGATACCATTAAACTTATCCATTTACATACAGCGCGAATGGAATATAGTATTAGATAGTTCGTTTAACTATATTCTGTGAATATGAATTGAGTGAAATAAATGTGTAGAAAAAAGTAGTCCGTAATTTCGATTAGGAAGAGAAGAATACCCCCAGAACGTTGGATCTAGGCTCATACAGATACGAGAGAGCAATTGCCCATTTTATATGCGTCTTTGTTATAGTATACAGTTAATGGGTAGGGGCGTGCAAGAGAAGAAAACCAAATTGAACCAAGAAAAAGAAAAAGAAAAAAAGAAAAAAAAAAGTGTCCCCGTCATCGTCGTTTAATTAAACGACGATGAAAAAAACAAAAAGCAAAAAAAAACAATGTGTAAATCATTCCATAACTGCATAAATTAGATTTAGTTGAGATCTCTCCAAACTGTAGTCAGACTTTTCACATAGAGAAAAGCCAGTACTAAAAGAAAATATACAAACAAACCCAAAAAAAAATTATTTACTCGTGATTGATATTCGATTGAAATGAACCTCTCTTTGATAACCATTTTCGTTATCCAAAGATTCCGATTTCTTTTTTTTTTATTCTCCACTAAAATAAGCGTATACTCAATAGATTCAGAGAAGAAGAAAATGTGTACAGGAAACACAGTACAAAAAAAATAAAAAAATAAAAAAAAGTGTCGGTCGTTTAAAGAAAAAAGTTTTCTACTTGAACAACTTACTGTGTGGTTGTTATGTATCTGGCTTTTTTTCTTTTTTTTCTTTCTTTTTATCCGCATGCAGGGAGAACATTGTAGAGATAATAAACACACAGAATTTATTTTTTGTTATTTTATATTGCCCTTCCTCTTTGACATTTTCATATTGTTGTTAAACCATACACTATATATAGAGAAGAAAAAAAAATAAAATTAAACAATTTCTATGGATTTTTAACGGTGATGGTATTTTTATTTTTTGTCTTTTAATTTTCTCTGTTAATTGCAAACAGGCAGAAGAGAACAATTACAACGACAATTATACAACGACAAGACAACATGACAAATTTATGCGATTGTAATAAAATTTCATTACAATCAGTTTGGCTGGCAGTTTTTTTTTCCACACTTTATTTTATTTTCTATTTTAAACGAGCGACACTTTTTTTTTTTAATTTCTCTAGCTCTTGTGCTCTTGTACTCTTGTACTCTTACGTTCCCTGTTTCAATGAAATACTCATCATGAAGAAGAATTCTTCTCCGTGCGATTGCAGTTGTAGTTTGTCCCACGCCCCCTCGATTCATATAATGACTATGTGGTTCTTCTCTCTCTTTATTTTTTGTTATCCTTCCCAAAATATCTTTTATAAAAATTATTTGCATATTAAAAATTAGAAGAGGCTTTGTTCTTTTTTTCGAAACTTGATTCATTCATACAATATTTACATTAAACGATAAAAAAAACTATTCTTTCTCTATATCGTGTGTACACATTGCTCGTACAATTCAAATATCTTTCAATCTCAATCTCAATCTCAAGCTCATCTCATCGCATCTCATCACCACAAATGAAATTTTTTTTGTAAAATTTCAATTTCGCAACACAAAAAAAAAACATCACAAGCCTTTCTTTCTGTTGTTTTCCATTTTTATTTCATAACGAATGCTTATATTATACAATAACTTAATAGTACAAAAAAAAAAATAAAACACACAAGACATTTTATTGTACTAAGAGGTTATTTATATACATAATATACATGTGTATTCTCAATCAATTAAATCTTTTTTAACTCATCGAATTTTATCGATCTTATTCTTAAAGCTAACATATTGCATAATCTAGTGCATTATACAACAACAACAACAATACTCTTTTTGAAAAACCTTTAAGATGTTAATTGAAAATTTAATCAATGATTCTTAAAACCATTATCGTTCTTCTCTCTCTCTCCATTCTCCATCGCTTGTTAAGAACTGTTCTATTGTTTTCTTTTTTGTACGATATATGCTTTAAATTTGTATATATTATTGAAAAAATTTTTTTTTTATTTCATCCTATCTTATATGATATTATAATGATATTATAATGACTTATGCCTAATTTAATACCTTCTAACTTCATCGACAATAGTTTGTTGTCGTTTCGTTTATAGTTTTCCATTCTTTAACATTCAATCGTTGTCTTTTTTTCTCTTTCATTTTCAATCTTTTTTCATTTTTTTTTTTTTTGTAACATATATAACCCTTAGTTCAATTCATTAAAAATTTTTTTTAATATATTCATTTATATTTAAACAAAACGGAAATATATCATAATAACTGTATCTTAACTTAATATATATTATTTAAATCGATTTATATTCACCCACCCACCCACACACACACACACACACACACAATATATATAGATATATATTTAATTTAGAAATGTCTGATAAAACCATTGCTCCAGAGTTATTAACTGCTGATGAAAACGTTAAGTACGATGCTTTAATCGTCGGTTGTGGTGTCATCGGTCCATGTATCGCTACTTCTTTAGCTAGAAAAGGTAAGAAAGTCTTGATTGTGGAAAAAGAATGGACTTACCCAGACAGAATCGTGGGTGAATTAATGCAACCAGGTGGTGTTAGAGCCATGAAATCTTTAGGTGTGGTTCAAGCTTTTAACAACATCGATGCTTATCCAGTCACTGGTTACACAGTTTTTTACAACGGTGAAAAAGTCGATATTCCATACCCATACAAAGCTGACTCTCCTCCAGTTGAAAAATTGGAAGGTATTGTCAAGAACGGTAACGACAAAGTCTTAGACGATGCTACCGTCAAGATCAAAGATTTTGAAGATGATGAAAGAGAAAGAGGTGTTGCTTTCGTCCACGGTAAATTTTTACAAAACTTAAGAAAGATGGTCGCTGAAGAACCAAATGTCACTAGATTACAAGGTACTGTCATCGAAATCATGAAGGATGACAAGAACGAAGTTTACGGTGGTAAAGTCGATATCCCAGGCCGTGGTAAGGTTGTCTTCAAGGCTAACTTGACTTTCATCTGTGATGGTATCTTCTCCCGTTTCAGAACCGAATTACACCCAGACCATCAATCCAGAGTCGGTTCTTCCTTCATCGGTATGGCCTTATACAACGCTGACATGCCTGCTCCAATGCACGGTCACGTCATCTTAGGTAACAACCACATGCCAATCATCTGTTATCAAATCTCCCCAGAAGAAGTCAGATTATTATGTGCTTACAACTCTCCAAAATTACCAAGCGACATCAAAAGTTGGATGGTCAAGGAAGTTCAACCATTCATGCCAAAGAGCTTACGTCCATCTTTCGATGCTGCTTTAGCTGAAGGTAAATTCAAATCTATGCCAAACTCTTACTTACCACCAAGAGCTAACCAAACCTTAGGTATGTGTGTTATCGGTGATGCCTTAAACCAAAGACATCCATTAACTGGTGGTGGTATGACCGTTGGTTTACAAGATGTTGTCTTATTAATGAAGAAGATCGCTGACTTAGACTTCAACGACCGTGAATTAGTCTTAGACGAAATCTTAGATTTCAACTACGAAAAGAAAGATTACGATGTTGTCATTAATACCTTATCCATTGCTTTATACGCTTTATTCGCCGCTGATTCTCCAAACTTAAAGATTCTACAAAAGGGTTGTTTCAAATACTTCCAAAGAGGTGGTGACTGCATTACCGTTCCAGCCCGTTTCTTAGCTGGTGTTTTACCAAAGCCATTATTATTAACTAAGGTTTTCTTTGCTGTTGCTTTTTACTCTTGTTACGTCAACATCCAAGAAGTCGGTTTAATTGGTTTCTTACAAGCATTCTCCATTTTACTCACTGCCTTCAAGGTATTCACTCCATTCTTATACGAAGAAATGTTCAGTTAAAATTATCTCCCATATTTATAAAGTTTTGATATTCTCATGAAAAAACCATAACAATCTATAGAAAACATGAGGTATTGTATTTCATTTTTAGCAAATTAAAAGAACAATGTTGATGAGAGTTTATATCTTAATAATTGATCTATCCATTATAAACTATTTATATAATTAATAAAACATAAAAGATTTAGTTGTCATAATATTTCTTATAGCTTATCATGATTGTCATTTTAAGTATGCTTTTTTTTTAAATGAAAATTATAGTTAATCTGAAGTTTGTGATAACCTTACAAATATTCAAGACATTACTATAATGTAATTTTAAAAGAGTTGTTGACTCATTGGAATACTATCTATCACATTCATCTTTTCTAACCTTAGAGTTATATATTCATCTCTTCAACTGTTACACTTCAGGTAGTAAAGTGATCCCACTTATTTTTCGGTTTAAATTTGTATTTCGGGCAGAATTAGGCAATATCAAAATTTGAACATTAATTTTAATGTACAAATGAGTAGAAACATCTTCAACTGACTACTTAATTTTAATAAAAGCATCAGAAAAGTATTACTTTGTCTTATTACAGGAAAGTTCATTTACTATTTTGATTATTACCTTATTAAATATTAATAAAAATACCCATCATATACCACATTTAAACAAATAATAAAAATTCGAAAAACATGGAAACTCCCCTTTGGTTGCGTTGGGCAAAAGTATACGCTGCTGGTGGCTTAATTATCGGTACTGGTGTACTATTATTCAAATATGTAACTCCTACAGATGAACAACTAATAGCTTCCTTTTCACCAGAGCTTAGATTACAATATGAACAACAAAGAAAGCTACGTGAAGCTGAACAACAGGAATTAATGAAAATCGTTCAGCAAACATTATCTAGCAATGATCCAATTTGGAAGACGGGCCCTATTAAATCTCCTTGGAATAAGGTTGAAGCAATGGACAAAAACAAAACATATCAGTTTCAGAAGGCTCAACCAAATGAATCACAAGAGGAAGAATTGAAAAAGATAAGAGAAGAGCTACAACAAATAAGAGAACAAAGTGAAGCTAAAACGAATGATATAGTTCGTGATAAAATTAAAAATTGGTGGAAATTTTGGTAATATATTTTTTACCTTTGTTAATTTTCCCTCCAATGGAATAAACAGTCAACAGTAAATGTTTCAAAAATTCGTCTGTAAATAATAAGATCATATATATAAGCAGTATTTAATAAATATTCGATATTAATCATTTGAAATTAGTTATACTGGTTCAATTGTTTCCATGAGACTCGACAATTATAGAGGAACTTCCAGAAATTGTAGATATTTTTTTAAAAAAATATGTATATATAAATAAGTATATAAATATAAAGAATATAAATATTTGAGGTGACAGGAATAGCTGTAATACCAAAGTTTTTTAATGAACTTTTTTTAGTTGCATTTTAGTTGACATTTCAAAATCTTCAATAAGATGATTTAATATAAAATTAAACCTGCACCAATGAATAATATCAATGTTATATATACAAAACAACGATCACGTTTAAGATATCATAGTTTTGAATAATTAATTCATTTTAGTTATTGTTATTGTTATGTTTTGTTCATTTGTAAAAGTTACTTCTTGAATAAATTAGGTATGATTTAGAATATTGAGAAAAATAAATGATATGATTTTTTTTTATTGTATATTAAAACCATCTTATTTATTCATCATCATCATTTTCTTCATCTTCATTACCATTACCTACCAATTTTAATTCTTTTTTGACGTCAACCCATAATTTCCCTTTGTTGTGAGCATTATACCATGAAGTGATAGTACTGTCGAATGAACTTTGGAAGACAAAGCCTAATGCAAAGATAGTTCCAACAAAAACTGAATTTCTTTTGAAGAACACTTTATAAACATTTGAGAATGACTATTGGAAAACGAAATTTAGTTAAAAAACACATTAAATAAATTTCAAAATTGTTAGTAATAATATTCAAAGAAAAAAGTAATGATGAGATTGAATCAATGAAATAACGAATATAATAAAAAAGAACCATTCCGAACAATGGAAATTCATGCTATTGTTGACATACATACATGAACATTTTAAATCAAAAAGAGTATTTCTTCTACATTGCTTTCCCTTTTGAATAATTCACTAATAGAATCAATGTATCTATCTGCTCAGAAGAAACTGGAATGGCATTCAAAAACAGTTCATTTCGTTATACATTATTTCAAACAACCTCTAAATCTCAGATAGTTTTTTTTTTTATCTGACAATAACATTAAAAGACACATACCATTATTTTATTTTGTTTTATTATAAGTGTATTAATTTATATTGAAAATGTTTGCCTAGTGTTAAACAAATTTAAACTTAGCCTTAACGTCCAATCTAATATTTTTAACGATTATATGGATAGTGTCAATGACTAAATAAGGATATTGTATCTAAAGTATATTAAGATTGTGACATAATATAAATAAATATATATATTTATTCATTTATATATAATGTCCATTAATTGAAAGATTCTTTTATCCTTTATAATGAAATAAAACAATATAAAGATTCCTTATTAAAGACAAAAAAGAATCAGAAATATATTTCAATTTCAAAGTATAAAAGCGTATGAGTTCTGTTTTTATTTCGGCATAAAAAAGGTTCTGGTACGCTTACTTCTCTTGAAACTTCATAAAGCCGAAAAAATACATAATACAGGATTAATTATATTATTGGATCGTATATAATGACTAGGATCCATTATGGCAAATGCAGAATGTGTCAAAAACACTTCTCATCAGGTAGTTCATTATTTAGAATAACAATTGTCATTAGGAAATCATAGAGGAATCCATGAGAATTATGTGTTCACACTCTAAGTGCAATATAGTAAAGAGAGCATCATACATTAATGGTGGTTAGTTATTATAACTTGAATAAGTGACATCTTAAATAGAGGTTGAATAGCATATAATTGTCCCAGATTTTACTTACATCAACCTGTTTCATGAGGAAATAGATAATTATTCTTCAGTGTAATCACCGGAATCTTGACTTTCATTTTCCACATTGTTTCTATCAATATCGTCATCATTGTGGGTGTGTCCATCTGTATCGTTATCATTAGGTGCTCTTGTTCCATTGTTATCAACCAAATTGATCGAATCAATAATATCTTCAAATGGAGTCTCTAATTCTATATTTGCAAAATTATCTTCGTAAAGAGGTACACGCTCTTCAAGATTAAAACCACCTACACCTCTTCCCGCAGCCATGCCTGCAAATCTACGGATTTGTTCTTGCAAAATTTCAAAAGGTATCGTACGTACTCTGCGTCTTTCACCAATTCCCTCTCCATCATCGCCATCTGGAATATCATTTTCTCCTGGATTAAAAAAATCAAATGCCTCTTCAAATTCTATCGGTGTTATATTCTCACGACCCATTCCTTCATCTTCATCATCAGAAAATGATATATTCTCCTCCCCGCTGGAATCACTATCATCTTCATCACGCCTTCTAAACTGACGTGGAATTCGATCAAAAGTAAATAAAAAACGATCTCTTAAAATATTTGGTCTAAAATCATTACCCATAGTTCTACTGATATATCCAGGGATTTCATTATTAACCCAAAGGTTGTTTAAGTATTCGTATCTTTTTAGATTTAAAGTAGTTAAATCACCTCTTTTCATTGCATTTTTACCAGATTCACCATGTGAATTTAAATATGGCGCTGAGATATAAACTACGCTTGGTGGGGTTAACAGAAACAAGCAAACTTCGTTGTTGTTTGGAATTAAAAATGCACCATAACTCTTGAAACATTCTTTTTGTAAATGATGTGACATTTCGTGATGATCACTTCTCATATGGACTTTACATCCACATGTTAGACATATCTTGAAATCAAGTCTGTCATCAATGTTTGATTTAAACAAATGTCTTTCTTCTCTCAGTTTTAAATTTTTCGAATTGGTAATATAAGTGTTTAAGTTATTTGCTAAATTAACCATTTTGATTACACGGTTCGATTCTATTGGTATATTTTGTAACAATGGAGGAAGTGGGTAAGAACTAGTTACATTAAATAGTTGCTCAAATGTAGTACACTTTGTTAACAATCCAACCAAAATATCTACATATCTAAATTGATCATCGATATCCAGAATATCTTCAATACGCTTGTCACCAATAACAAAAGGATCGTTTTCAGATACCTTCATAATATCATGGAAAACCTTAACTAATATCAAACATCTTCTTAAAGTGGGTAGTATAGCTTTAATTAGATATCTGTAAATTAAACGATAAACACCGCCTTCCCAATCTTCATCTGTATATTTCATAACAAACTTTTTTAAATTATCTTTCGTTGAATCACTTATTTCTGAATCTTGTATAGTATTTAAATATTCCTCCAACTTCCCACTAGATTTCAATGAATGAACATTTTCAATAGACAACTTGACTAATTGCTTCAGATAAACAGCCAATGAATCTGTTATTAAATCTCTTAGAGATACTTTGTGATATAATAGATTTTGAATAATATAATGAAACAATTGGTTTTCCAGTCTGTCTTTATCACCAATGTCATATGGTTTAAAAGATGGATCAGGCATCCCATAACTTTTGTAGATTAATAGAATAAACCCCAAAATATTCCTTAGTGTTTTGTATTTTTGTTCTCTGGTTGTGATAAAAGATATCTGAGGGTTATTATCAGTACGTGATGCAATTTCTAACATTGAAATAGTGTTCGCCCAACGTATACTCAATATAGTAGACGCAGTTGCTGCAGCTGGCTCATTAGATTTTTCTGACATTAAATCAAAAGCATCTGTAGTAAAAATACATGAATTCAAAACAGAAGACAGCTTATTGGACTTATCCATGTCCTCATCTCCTTGTTTTGGTTCAAATAATTCAGAAAACTCAGGGATATGTAATGGTTTATTAATTATGGACTCGATAGATAAGTTCATGTCATTATTCGATGATGGAGCAATTGGTATCACACAATTAGAGTACGTTTGGCATAATGGGCAAATAAAACTACTAGTATGATATCTTTTCTTTTGGATAAGTTTATCAAAACAACAACTGTGAAGAACATGATTACATGACGTCAATACTTTTTTACATCCATTACTACAACTATTCATAATATCCTTCATTGTATCGTCGTCATAATAAGTGACATCTTCAGGATCATTTTTAAATGCGCCCCATTCTTCTGCAATTTCAGTTATATCAATTTTAGAACTGCCTCTAAAAATGGGGGTAAAATCAAGAAATGCAGGTGTCACAAAATATTCATTTTCAATATCATCTTGGCATAATACACAAGTTGACTTTTCACCATTAGCTGAGATACTTTCAGAAGTATTGTCATTTTCCATATATGAACCAGCTGAACCATTCATTTGTTTCTCAAAAGTATCTTTATTTTCTTCCATAAATTTTGTTTGTTGATTGTCAAATCTTGCCATCAGCTTTTTTTGACGCTTCTTCGCTAACCGTTTTTTTCTGTCTGATTCACTTTCAACGGTATCCTTTTGATTAGAAAAGCAAATCCTTTTTGCTTTAAAGTTATTCAAGAATTCTTCACCATCATTCTTTTCTAACACTTTATAGAAAGCATCTTCATCATCCTCAATTATTTGATCTATTATCCAATTAGCTTTAGATAGTATGTTACTCGAAACTGAAAGACTTGGTCCATCTGTAATTAATTTCACTAAGGCTGATATTATAGTGTTATTTTTATATTCTGGGAGTACTGTTTTTGGACTCTGATGAGAAATTCTATTGTCTTTGATGATAGCATGAATTAAATGTAATATCTCATATACATAAGTGAAATCTTTTTTATCTAGTGAAAGGTTTAATAATTTCCCAATAAATGAGATAAAAATTTTAGTCTTCAAAAAATGACCAAGACGTTCATCTTGAACTTTTTCATTAATATATGGCTCAATAATAATATCCTCTGTTTTTTTATTTTTGCTAGCCAAATTAGATTTAATAATATTAACACTTGATTCAAAATCATTACCCATATTGTAAATACTCAATGGATCAACCGTAGAATAATAGTTTTTCTTTAATATATACACACCATTATCTGATAAACCTTTTGGTTCTTCAAATGTTGATAATTTTTCTAAGCATAAATCAAAATCGTGATTATTATTATTCTCAATTAAATAGCTAGGAATTAACTTCAATAACTTTGAATATGATAAAGGTTTTGAATACAACTTGTATTTTATCATTATTTTCAATTGATCCAATCTATTATTCTCTGAATTCTCAAAATTTTCAAATAAAGTTCTGCTTGTCAACATAAAGTAGCAAAATCCGATAAACTGTTGTATAATGGAAAATAATTTATCATCATATACAGATTTGGTGCTATCAAAATCTGGATCACAACAATCTAACAAACCCCACCTATCTAACATATTATACACAAAGGTTTCTGATTCATCTGGTATATTCAACTTATGGTTACAACAAGATTTAATAGCACCTAATTGAACAATATGAAGATCTCTACCATAAGAATCAAGCTCTTGATTATTCTTATAATAGGATATTTGATGCATTACTGATACACCATTTCTAATCCAAAAACCACACTCCACTTGCGAACATAAAACTATGGTTCTTAATTCAACATCAGAAGTAAATAAAAATTTATCACTTTCTGGTAATTCGGAGATTAACTGAATAAAGCTGTTAATTGGAATCTTATCTACTAAAATTGATAGAAGTGTGCTCATTGGATTCATATATGTTGTTCTATCCTTGGAAACATCAAATTTAATGATTTCCATATTGTTATATGCTTCTATTTCCTTTAACCGAGAAGAAGTTGAATTTGATTCAATTAAATAGCTTAACAAAATGCTAATCGCTTCAATTAACTGCGGATCGTTCCTAACTACTTTGATATTTTTTCTCAATATTATGTCAAATTTCTCAATAATATTGTAAATATAGGTAGTATATTCTAAATAAGAAATAAAATTTTGGTCTTCATGAAGTATGTGCTCACCTTCTTTTCTATTAATTTTCCAAGCTCCATTAAATATTTTAAAAAAATTCAAAAGTGTGATAAAATTATGAGGTTCTAGCAACTTTTGATAGTCAACAACTTTTCCTAAAACAATTTCAACAAAATATAATGATTGTTTAAAGACAAAATTGTAACTTTTAGTAATATTTGCAATTTGAACTTTTTGCCAAACTAATTGACGATTATCTACTTTTGCAAACTTTCCAAAAAAATCAATGATGCACCACATTATTTCTTCAAAAATATGTTCGTCGTTCATCAACGATTCGACATTTGTCGGAACGGTCAGCAATTGCACAATTAACTCTTTAATTATTGTTAAATGTGGTTCTCGATCTGCATTTGCAACCGACCTTAACATTTGACTAAATATTTGTAAAAATTGATCTGAAAACAACTTTTTATAATCTGCATCAGAAGACACGATTGGAATAATGATATTCTGTAATCTCTTCCTTAAATTCTTCCAGAACCTATTATCGAAATATAAAAGATATTGTAATCTTAAACCAGTATAGCTGAAATTGTTAACTTCAATAGTATTATTAAACTTATCACATGGGATAGAAAACTTATTTTCAATTCTAGAGTTTTCAAAGTCTAAAATTCTATGGCTAGTCTCTGGAATTTTATTTTCTTCATCAAGTATAGACATCTTACTATATCTAAAATCTTTCTTCGATAAATTTGGTTTAATGCCACGAAAATCAAATTCTTGAGCCATATTTGTTGTGGAGTCCATATCAAATTTTGAACACAAAATCTTTGTCAAACTGTGTCTGAATACCTTTTGGAATGAAGAATTGTCCAACTCTAAGCACGTCGATATCCATTTTATTACTCCAGATGCAGTTTCTTGATGAATAAATTCTTGCCATTGGAAAATAGCAGCTGTAAGGCCATTTGTTTCAATCGCAAAGAGAGATCTAACAATGTCATCGTTTAACGTAGTCGAAGTTTTAATAACTGCTCTACCTTCTACATCTATTCTGGTGGTTAATATATCTATATGCTGGTTATCAGGTTTTCCTTGTCTTAAAGCTGTTGTTGCTTGTGAGTAGTTATGAAATTCATCATTATAGGCTATCAGAGTATAACCCTTATTTTCTTCAATGTCGAATGATTTGTTTCGGTATGAGAAATCATCTATAAATCTTTGAATCAAACGCATTCGTAATGCCGGGTCGGTTATATCATGATATGTTTTTCTTATGAATGATGAAAATTCCAAATGCACAGGGTATAATACTTCAACTTGATGATTGAATACATCGATAAAATAATCCAAAGCCTCCGATAATACAGCTTCAAATATTAATCTAATACGTTCGGTTTCAAATACATTTACACCTTCTTCGTCATTTGATATATCATTTTCGGTTTTATTATTAAAATCATTTTCAGCTTTACATGATAGCTTTACATTCCATGCTTCACTGTCACCACAATCACAGATACCAGTACTGAAATTATCGTTACAAATTCCTGTATACACATGGTGATTGATATGATCATTTGGTTCGAAACAACTGATGCACAGTACACACGTATCATCAAACCCACATTCTTGACATCTATAGATAGGTTCACCATTCTTAAATTTTCTACCACAACTTCTTCCCGTATGACATTTACTCAATGGGTTACCTATATTTTTTTTTGGATGTGTTATATATGATGATTTATCGACTTCTTTAGTTATTTTATCAAGTGATTCAACAAAAGGGTGTAAATCATATAAACTAACAGTTTCATACAACTTGTCTATATGTTTCCCTTCGTCTAACAAAAAATAATTCAAAATTCTTGATAAATACTGATTTTGTTTCACTTCTAGTTCTAATCTCTCTTTAAAGCCTCTTACATCAACAAATTCATTTACTGTATGTATTCTGTTCAAATAACCTCTTAATTTTTTTGTGTATGTAACCATATCTAATGATTCCGACTCGATGGAATTTTTAGTACTCATTCTGATTCAATATATTATCGTTAGGTAATAATAGTGGTTAGTTCAGTTTATAATCCAATAATACAGTTATGATATTCCAGAAGTAATTACTAATGGTATCACAATAAATTATTGTCTACTTTATTTTCCTTTTTATCACAATTATAAATGTCAAGTTCCAAATATATTAATTAAGCTATATTGTATGGTCTTAATACTCTAATTTTCTTATGTAATTTGTTTCATAAAAAATGAACAATATCAAATTGTTCAATATGATGAGATGATTTAAATAATCATTTCATAAAATGTCGATAATATCATAATCAAATTTCTAACCAAATATAAAAAAAGAAGCTCAAAGAAAGTGTCTAAGCGCAATCGAATTTAAACTGAGCGACTGAGCTGGGAAAAAAAAAAAAAAAAATTAAAACTTGAGTTTATAGCATGATTATTAATAAAAAAAAGAAGAAAGAGATCGTGTAGTGAGGTTTATCACATAGAATAAATTTGTTAGTATAGAGAAATCAGGATGGTAATATTAGTATATCTTAGCATCAATGAAAAAGCACATACACATAAATTTAATAGTTAAAAGTTCAAAGATGTACATATCTATTCTAATGAGTTCATTATTAAATAATTGTAATTGTGACAATAGAAGGTAACATTTGTCTTCAAATAACAACAACAACAACAATAGAAGTGTATATGGGCAGCACGAGTTTTGATATATATATATATCAGCACATATTAAGTGTAGATATTTATCTTGTAAAATTGATTTTAAACATACTTTAAACAATTAACAAATTGTGGTTGGTTTTGTTGAGCAAACGGTTATCGATAATTAAACTAAAAGAATTGATATTATTAAAATAATATATAACAATTAAAGAAAAATGTATGATAAATTATGTATATACATATATATATATATATCTGATTAAAACCTTTATTTATTCTTTAACTAAGTAATTTAGCCGCCCAAATGCTATAAGAGAAAAGATAAAATCAATGGGCGGGTAAACATTGGTGTCACATGACTGAGAATGTGCTATATTTTTTTTTTTATTTTATTATACTCAACATAGTTTTGATAATTATACAATATAAATATAACGATAATACATAATAATGTATATAAAACTATTATATACAGAGAGAATTAAATATTTACAATAGAAAAAAAAGAAATCAAACTTGGAGAGATAAAAACTAATAATGTATTGAATAAACAACACATCTGTTTCGTATAGAGAGAAACTTAATATCTGCAAGTACACAACTATCTATAAGGAGAGAACCGTACAGTTTATAGAAGAGAAGTAAAGATAAACTAGTCTGGAAGTGGGAAAAAACCTAGCACCAACCAATTTATTAAAAAAGAAAGAAATTCCAGGAGATGTTTTTTGAATTTGAAAAATGCATATATCCCTATATGCGAATATTGCAATTAATGGTGGGGGTCCAGCTGGATTCGTTAATGAAAAACAAAAAAACAAAAAAACAAATTGAAAGTTTACTTTTGAAAACCCTATAGTTAACCAAAAAAAAGTGGTACGACTATATATCCCTTGTATTCCTTGGTTAATGCACTCTTAAACATGCATACGAAGAGACCGCAACAAGAAAGAGTGGTACAACTATTTGTTCTTAATCTTTTAATGTTCTCAGAATTTCTCTTACAATATCTTAAGAAACAAAATAGCAAGGGCAGGTAAATAGTATATGGTCTTTTCTTAGGTAACTAACAGAAAGAAACAAAGAGAGATATAAAGAGAATTATTTATCTGATACATACAGTATTTTGAGTATATTAATCTACCGCTACTCTTTTCTTTTGTATGAAGTAAGGCTTTTGTTAGGAAATCTCTTTTTTCAGAAAATGTTAAATAAAGTGTTTGTACTGTCCCATCCATTGTTTTTTATAAGAAAAAAAAA
>JAJLTH010000088.1:0-29147 GCA_030568035.1 Tetrapisispora nanseiensis
ACCCACCACCCATTGTCCCACGCTAATACTTTCAGATCGTAAATGGTTTTGAATTCAAAGGGAAAGGAGAAGAGGCCGAAGTTCCTACTAAATTTTAACATCAATGAATTGATCAGTATACCACAGTCGAATGGACGTTGCTACGTGAAATGGCATTTGAAGGATGGGACTGGTGTCTCAGGTCACAGGTTCAATCCGTTGGAAAATCTGGATCATTCGGGCTCCTCTTTAGAGGAGTCAATAAAGGAAGACACACAGGGCTTATTCCATCACTACCAGAAGAGACGTTTGTCGATATTGGGCTCTTCGGAAAGATCCAACACATTATCGAGGACATCCTCAAATCAGAGTACATCCACAAGCATAGACCACAGGCCATCGAGACTGTCACTCGATAACCATGTATCGAATCACGATAAAGGACAAACTGCGAAGGCAAATATTGAACAAAATAAGGTTCTATGGTGCCATTCTTTACAGTATCCGATACAAATCAAATTGCATGTAGATAGAAATAAGAATTTATCGGAGAAAAAATTAATATTGAGAGTCATTTATGAAAATTCGGAGCCATCTACAACCTTTGTGTCGAGTCCCAATTCGAAAAATGATTCCAGAAGCTTGAAACATAAAACTTCTGATACAAAATTAACATTGTCAAAATTAAAGTCGAATTCAATAAGAGAACATGAATCGCCTTTAGCTGAATTTGGAACTCATCATACAAAATCTTTGCTAGGTACAGTAGAGATTAATGTTGCTGACTATATAAGAGAAGATGAAAAATTCATCACAAACAGATTTCTATTGAAAGATTCAAAGATTAATTCACTCCTGAGTTTATCAGTGCAACTAAAATTGATAAGAGGTTCATACAGCGAGTTTAACCTGCCTCATGTGAATTTTGGTTCAGGCCAATATCCTGGTATATTCCATACAAGTATATCTGATATTCTTGAGGATTCGGGAGATATTGGATCACCAACAAATTCATTGTTCAGAAATAATATTTTTTCTCAAACCCCTAATTTAAACTCACTACAAGCCCAAAGAAGCAGGTCTTCTACATCCAGTATTGTAAGCAGACCCAGACATGTTCGTGGTGTTCACTCCAATGAAGATACAATTTCAAAACTTTCTATTAACCGCGATAATAATTTATCACCTAGATTGAGCCAAATGAGGAATCCAAGAGATAACGATTCATTTGATGATGATTCAAAAAGAAAAGAGTCGATCGTATCTCAATTGTATAATAGAACGTTCCAAATTCCTTGGGACTTAAGACCAAATGAATATAACATAAAGGAATGCATTGAAGATATAATTGGTGGAGGAAATGGTTGGGCGAAAAACGAAAATGGTGTTAATTTCATTGATATACAAGCATTATATTTAACAGAAGATGAAATTAACTATTATGGCATAACTAAAAAATTGACTAATTCGTCTTCTTTAAAATCGATTGATGATGAATATAAGGTAGACAGTGGACTTGATATCACCCTTAATAATTCAAGGATATCAAGGAAAGAGTTTTTAGAGAAACAAAAACAATGGACCACTTTGTCAGATGATATTTTTAATTCTGAAAATTATGTACCAACTTCACAAACTGAGATTCATAATGCATATGGCACTGTCAGGGACAGAATTACTTGGACTATTCGACCCATAAAATGAACACTTATTGGCATGTTTATGCTCAGATATATATTATTAATTTAATTTAACATACTGAATATTTATTTGGAGTTATATAATTGTAATTTATAAGATAAAATAACATATTTTTAGTATTGATATTAAAAACTTCTTGGAACAATTTTTTTCCTCAAAATTACCAGCCGTAGATCTTTGCATTTAACACTGCATCTGCATAATGCACATATACCATCAGACCTATTGTTCTTCTTAGAATTATTGATCATCGGGAATAAACAGTCATTACAAAATATATGACCGCAGTTAGTGATAACTGCATCTGTTGGAGGTTCCATACAAATTGGACATTTATAATCACGAACTGGCTTATGCTCTGTAGCTTTCTTGGCATTTAATTTTCTATGTGCTTTCAATTCTTCGGTGGAACTATCTTCGGAACTCTCATCTTCGTCAGTGAGTTCAATCGCTTGTTGAAGTTGTTCAATTTCTTCCACATCAATTGGTTCCAATTTCCTCTTTTTAGAAATATTTATGGAAATATCCTCTTCATCACTATCAAGAACCTGCATTAAATCAATTTCACTGTCACCTTCGGAATGTAGTGGGTTAATGTTTTCACCGATCACCTCAATTGAATTATCACTCTCATGGTTGTCTTCTTGCTCTTCTAAATTTAAAATTTCATTATTATCATTTGTAATCGTTAATACATTATTGTTTACAACCTCTGTTTCAGTTTCTAAGTCACTTTCATCCATACTTGTGTTCCTTCTACTGAAATATAAAAAATGAATTCTTTAACATTTCTAGAAGATAGGCATGAATGTTTTCCTATTACCTTTCTCACAACCAGATCAATCTAATGGTTACTATTAATATAATATGTACTGGCAATATATATTTGTGCTTATAACTTTTTAAATCAGGTAATATAATTTACATTAATCAAGTATAAATCAATCATCTTATTAATCACAGATTTCATCTTTCGCTGATCTTTTTATGAGTTTCAACATAGAGGCGAACTTTCAAAGGTTAGTGAGCCTTTATAAAAAAAAAAAGATGTAGTATCTATTCTTCAAATTAACATAACTATGTTCAATAAATTTAAAGTTCTATGGTAATAACCAAGTACCTTTATATTTTGTAGCCAGACTAATTCAAAGTAAGTACATGTTTGCAATTATTTATGGAAAATTCGTATGTTACTGGAATATTGGAATCATTAAGTTCTACAAAGATCAAGGAAAAAAATACAGCCATCGATGATTTAACGACTTTGTTAAAAGATTCACCCCAACAATTTCCTTCCAAATATGTTTACAATACGATAGTTAATGTGTTAGAACTATTGAACTATGAACACAGAAATTATTCTGATTTACTGGATGATGAGATCATCGATTCCAATGCCAATAAAATAAGCACAATACAAAATCGGTTATCAAGTATTGCGTACCTATTAAGGTTACTGGTTGAAAAACTCTCAAATAAATTTAAATTTAAGACTTTAAAATTATTGATACATGCTATCCCTGAGTTAATGCTGAACGATATGTCTAATGATATATTGGAGATAATATCGGTTGATCTGTCATATTCTTTACTTCATTTAATAGAGAGTGATACATTTTTACTAAATTATTCAGAAGAGCATTGGTTGTATTTAGTGTCCAGCATTACCGAATATTTATCTCATCATATTAAAAATCATGCTAATGATAGAATTATATTTGTTCTAATTCAAGCATTATGCAACCTAATAACATTAGAGACGATTGCAATAAATCAATTGACAAATAATACTCAAATCCACAATATCATAATGAAACTATTTGACTCATATGATAAGGAATATCCTGTTACGAAGTACTTATTAAACATAACAACTTGCCTTGTGGCTGAAACTCAATTCACAAAAATCGATATGAATTTTGCGACAGTATTATCGGTCTGGAATTATTATCTTAGAATTGGTGGCTTCAATAATGAGGAAAGTTTGATTTTATTAAATTTTCTTGATATACAAGCTTCAGATCTTTTAGAATCCAATCAAATGTTAGTTACGATGGAGGATAATAGTATTATCACATCTTCGTTCTTCCCAACATTTTTAGAATATGTTAAAAAAAAGACAAAGGATTTTATTGTTTTTGATTTTGGTGGAGAAAGCATACTGTTTGATTTTGAAGTGGAAGAATTTAAGTTAAGTAAGTCATGGTTTTCGTTTAAGAACTATATTTTAAATCCAAATAGCCAAATTATACCGGAATGGATTCAACTATACTCATTAACAAAATTAATTAATAACTATTATATTCTCTTGAATTGCATGCATGATGATAATGTTCTATTCAAGAAAAGGAAACTCGATGATTCTATAACAGAAACCCTATTAAACTCGTTGTCTATATCAGAATTTATATCACATTGTATGGTTTCCGAAAATTACGATACTCAATTACAAGGAATATATATATTGACTATTTTTCTAGAATTATTCAACACAGGTTTAGAAGAATCTAGAAAATTCGTTGAGTTAATTTTAAAACTGTTTAATGACCAAAGACTGTATTCATCAATTTGCTTGTGTTTAATTTCAATTATATCAGATAAGAAAAACAACATAGATAAGGCTACACTAGATACAATCATAGGACTTTCAATTCCATTATTATCAAAAATATCACATTGTAGGCTAGCATGCATTTTAATTTCAGAGTGCATTATAAACTATCCAACAGATTATGAAAATAATAAAACGATTGAGAAATTATTTGAGATTTATGACTTTGCTGAGATAAAAGGCCCTATTTTACCTTGCAATGAAGCATATGTATTTTGGAGAAGTTTACAAAGGTTTGGCTCTCGGTATAAATCAAATGATGACTCAAATTCTTCATCGAAAGTTATTCTGTGGTTCAATTTAAAGATTAAAAAAATGAATATAATAGAAAGGGGGAATGAAGACTTGTGCCAATTTCTAAAGTGGCTGAATGGCGATGCCAGTAATTTTAAACAAAAAAAATTACCAATCAGATATTATTTCGAAGGAAAAATAAAATCTTGGATTAAGGCAAATAAAACATGGTACCAATTTACATCAATTAGGGAATTTCCGTTAATGGAGAACTTGTCGAACACTGAAAATGTCACAAAGAAACAAATAATATCAAATTATGTGGCCGAAACTAATGATAATGAGATTGATGAACTATTCTATAATCTGATGAATATTTCTGATCAATCAAGTTCTCTAACAAATAAATTTATCTGGCTTTGTTTGATAGGTAAATATTTAAATAGCCAATCACAACAGAAAAATTATTCTAATAATCGTTCATTTTACTATAACACTGTGAAATCTCTCCTCAATTCTTCATCTTTCGTAGAAAATGTCGATATTCCAGTTATTATGGAACAATTTTTTGATCTAATCAATATAATAAGAGAGAGATTATTCCTGGAAGCATTTCCATATGAAAAGTTATGGAATAGATATCTTGCATTAACTAAATTAAAGAATCAGATGGTTATCAAGAATATAAAGATGAATGAAGACTTTGTACTGAAATATTTTAATTCAGACGCATCAAAAGGCTCAATTGAAAATTGTGAGACATTTGATGATATGAAATACCTATTGAAAGTATTCGCGTTGTATTACAAATATGATATTAGAATTCAATCTAATTTATTAAACTTTGATTTGTTATTTTCCATGATTAAACCTTTTAGCTTAGAATATCGAATATTGATCTTACCTAACATTTTTGAAATAATTTCAACATCGAAAAAATTATCCCAACTTCATTGTAGAATGCTATCTGATTTTATTGCTGAAACAATTTTAAATACTAGGTTTAACAATTCTTCTTTAGGTTTAGAATTATTAGTCGATTATTTGATGGCAATTAGAAAATTTTGGTTTCAAAACGCTTATGCGGATTTCAATGAAGATTGTATAGATATATTGGATTGGATTAGTAACAAACTTAAAGGCAATTATTTTACAGGAGTTACGACATTTGAAAAATTAGCTAAATTAGGATTGCAGTTGCTACAAATTCATAATGAATCGAAAATTTCTTCAAAATATAAAAAGCAAGACCTATTTTCTATTGTCACAAAGTGTATTAGATCTCTAGGGCCTGTATACTTGTTAAATATTTTATCAAGTGTTAAAGAATATATTAATTCAATTAGTGTTAAAAATCAAAAAATAATGTATGATGAATTAATTATTCTTTATCATGAGCATTTTGATATTATTGAGCAATCATTCCTCTATTCATATATATTGGTCAATATTTCAACAATTTCTAATGCATATACGATATCTTCTATTTTTGAATTAGAAAAGCAGTATCATTACACAAACAAACAGTGGAAGTTAAATTTAAGCATTCGACACGTTGCGAACCAACTTGGGTTGTCCAATAATTCAGAATTGTTTGAAAGACATAAGTATGAGATAATTAATTACTGGATTGATTTAGGGAGCACGAGAAATCAATCTAATTTAGAGTCTTGGGAGTGTACATGTTTTGGATTTTTGAACAAAAAAGTCTTCTTAAACACATATGCACCAGAAATTTCAGCATTATTATTTTCCAAGAATATATGGAATTCAAAATTGATGGCAGATATTGAGAATAATCTTGATATAACCTACCAAAAATCGTTAGTCAAGTGGGTTCCTTATGCAATGGTATTCTCTCTAGTGAAAACAAATAAAAATCCTAAAATTTTAGAACAGTTAGAAAGAAAATTTGGTTCTCAAGTCGAGAAGATAATCCACTCACAGATGTTATATTGCATTAAAATTTTGATTTCCTTTTCTGATATTTTTACAATATCTGAATTTGAAACCATTTTAGAAAGCAGCCTAAAGCAGTATAATCAACTGATAAATTTATTTATTAACACCAAAGAACAATTGAGACTCCAAAAGGATTTTTCTATACCTCCACATGCCATCATTTCATTTTTCACTATATATAAAGTTGAAAATTACCTGAATGATGCAAACCTAGATTTTATTATACTATGGCTAACTGCTAATCTAGAAATATCTTCAAGCAAAGAGAATATACTAAATATGATAAAGAACATAAAAACTTTTTTGATTATATGCCAACTTCAGCACATAGATCTTTCTGAAAGAGATATATTTATTATAGTTAAGAGTTTATCAGTTCAGATCAAAACGATGGAATTGGCTGAAGAAATAATCCCAACACTTTTATTTTTATTTGAATATGGTGCTGTAAATAGCTTGGAGTTAAATGATTCAATCTTATTTATGCTTCCTGACTTATTATACTTATTAAATGAATGTTCCAGCGGAAATGATAGTTTTTATAATCGAACATGTGAATTATTAAGAATTTGTAAAACATCAAATAGATTAACTAATTCGATATGTACTCAACTTTGTGCTGGGGCTCCGATTACTGTGACTGTTGAAAATATTTCTAATCTGTTTACTTTGTTGAAATATAAAAATCGTGGCGTTTCATTAATTTCATTATTATCAAAATATATAGATAAAAGATCTTTGAGCTTGAATGGTATTCAGTCTGAATTTGTGGATGAGTTGGCCAAAACGAAAATCGCAATAAAATATCAAACTAATGAATTTAAGCAATTGTTGGCAGAAATGATTAAAGTTACAACTAATTTAAATAGAGAAAAGAGCTACTATCAATTTAAAAATATTGGAAATTTATACAGTGAATACTACAAAGATGTGGGTTCGCTTGTTCCTTACTACTCCATGTTCAAGGAGTATGCTGAAAGATCTACTATTTTTAGATCAAATGAAAGTATATTATTATCCATATTGATTAAAACATTGTTAATCTCAGAGTTGCAGAACAATTCCAGTAGCAGTTGGAATGTTCCTTCTGAATATTTAACTCTATGGGAGGATGAATGTTGTTTTATAAACGAAAGTTTTTTTGATTATTTTTCATTCAATCCATTTGAATCTGAATTTCCAAAATCATTGGATGTATCCACGCTATTATCTGAAAATTTATCCTACGATAAATGGCTTATTTATTTAATATCATTCATATTGCAAAAGATTTCAATGTTCATACCACATATGAGAATTATGTTATCATATTCGGCAAAGGAACTAAGATTTTCGGAACTCACGATACCTTTTTTACTTCATCTATTAATTTATCTTGATTTGAAGGGAAACATAAGTAGCATTTTACTGTTATTTGGTTCAATGAGAGATATTTATCTTACTAAGGATGGTGTCAAAAAAATCAATATAATATTTGAATTATTTATTTCCCTTCGAACTGGTAAGTTATTTGGCGAACTTTCTTTTTTGAATATATATGAACAGTTAGATTTGAAGGCCTTATATCAAATTGCTATGAACTCAAACAATTTTACTACAGCTTATATAATCTATGAGGAGTATTATTCTACTACATGCAATGTGTTAGATTATTCAGATCTTAAGCAGATCTATTTACATCTGGGTAATATGGAATTATTGACAGCAATTCCAATTAAAACATCTTTAGATGGTGTATTGGCAAGTATGGATTCAACAACACAATCTGATATGGATTTAAGTTTTAAGAAAATAATTTATGATTACTCTAAAACAGATATTGATATTGCAAACAAGACTATCTCATCCGAAGAAATTTTTAGAAATTGTATCAGTAATGGTTTCTATGGGTTAGCATCTGTTGTATCCAATAAATTGGAGCTCGTACATGATCCAAATTCATTTAAATGGGCTTTGGAATTGGGTAATTGGGATATTCCATTTGCTGATAAAATCACTGATAAGGAAATGTCATTATATAATACTTTAAAAAATGTCAATAATTGTGTTACTAGTGATGTACATCAATCTCTTGACAATTCAATATTAGAAGTTATCGATTCAAAGGATATTTTTATTTCTTATGAAGAATGGAAGGATACGGTTCAAGAGTTAAGTTTCTGGGTGAATATATTACATAGTATTAAAAAGAACAACGATGCTATTCCTTGCAAAATATTTGAGGAAATAAAAATTGTTGATAAACATAGGTTAAGAGACTTAGAATTTAAGAAATTTAAGGCAAATATAATAGGACGTCATCATTTTCTGAAACATTTAGTAGGCAACAATATATATAAAGAAGCTAGTACTTATAAAAGTTATGAATCGTTTCACTCTGTTATATTTCTATCAGATCTAATATATGGGGCTCTTGATAAAAATTTAAAACAAGAAGCTATAAAGACTTCTTTTTTATTAGAGAATGAAATCAAATCTTTAGACGATCAGTACCCATCGATATCAAATGCTGCAAAATATGTCATTGCACAAGCTATGTGGAAACTTGATCAAACTAATGTATCAATAACATCTCTGAAAATGTTATTAATGAACAGCAATGGGAGTGGATTAGAAAAGCATCTGGTGCAATATAAATCATTATATGAAATATATCCAGAAGAAGTTAGAGCGACAATTGTGAAATGGTCATCAGAATCTAGTTATGAAACACCTGATTTCATTTATCAGGAGTATATTAAAAACATTAATGTTTCGATCCAAGACACGAGCAAGAAAGCTAAAATATTTTATTTTTTAGCTGAATTCTTCTACAAGCAAATCCGAAAGTTTTATACCAGCTCTGAACAAGAAATAATATTAAAAAAGCATGCTATTAGCTCCAAAGAACTTAGAGCTCTAGAATTAATCTATACTGATGAATCCTTGTCAGAAAGAGAACGCAAAGAAGCAAAAAGACATTACAATAAAATAAATATACAATACAAAAGAGAAGACAATGAGCTAAATGAAATGACAAAGAGAAATGAGAAATTTAGGTTAAGAGCACTTTCCTATTATATTAATGCATTGCATTATTCCAATGATTATGATTATGATGTCGTGGATAAATTCTGCAGTTTATGGTTTCAGTTTGAGAGTGATTCTAAATTGAATATATTTTTACAAAAAGAAATAGGTTACATTTCTAGTCAAAAATTTTTACCTTGGGTTAATCAACTAGCCTCAAAGCTTTCCACTGATGAGTCTGAATTTCAAAAGACACTAAACCTTATATTATTTCGAATAATATACAATCTCCCTTATGAGTCTATGTATTCCATAATGAGTATTTTGATGTACGGGTCTCAGTTTGAAAATATAGATGAGAGTATAAAATCAAAAGTGTTAGCAGTAAAGCATATTTTAAGAGAGTTTGAAACATACAAAAGTGGTTCATATTATAAAAAATATGTTATTCCAATTCTTGAATTCTGTGAAAATTCCATAAAATTAGCAAACCAAAGAGTGAATAAGAATATAAGATACATTGACATGACTAAAAGTTCAATAGGAGATTATTGGTTAAATAGTTTGACTAAACAGAGACTACCTCTTCCGACAACTCAAAGCCATGTAATCGACAAATATGGTGATGAAGGAGAAATAAATTACATAGTTTCGGTTAAGCATACAGTTGATATATCTGCTACCGGTATTTCATTACCGAAAATATTAACCGTAACACTTTCTGATGGTATGATACATAAAGTATTATTAAAGGGTAGCAATGATGATTTAAAACAAGATGCTGTTATGGAACAGATTTTTAAACAAGTTAATAAAATTATTGAAAATGATGCAGAACTAAGAAAAAGAGGTTTAAGGATAAGAACATATGAGGTGATACCTCTTGGGCCAAGTGCAGGCATAATCGAATTTGTTTCAAATTCGTTATCGTTGCATGATATATTAACCTCTTTGCATCGGAAAGATAAAATCAGTTTTGATAAAGCTCGAAAGTTAATGAAATCAGTTCAAAATAAATCAAAGACAGAAAAACTTGATGTTTACATAAAACTAACAGAATCCATAAGCCCTCAATTTCGACATTTTTTCTTTAAAAATTTTACAAATCCACAAGATTGGCTGTCTGCAAAAATTAGATATACAAAGGCTACGTCTGTCAATTCAATTATTGGATATATATTGGGGCTTGGTGACCGACATTTAAATAATATTTTAATTGATCGACAGTCAGCAGAACCTATCCATATCGATTTAGGAATCGCTTTTGATCAAGGTCGGCTTTTGCCTGTACCGGAATTGGTTCCTTTCAGACTTACTAGAGATATAATCGATGGTTTTGGCGTGACAGGAATAGAAGGGGTCTTTAGGGAAAATTGTGAGCTTGTTTACAATAAATTAAGAACTGATTTTGAGAAAGTTATACATGTTCTAAACATTCTAAAATGGGATCCACTTTATACGTGGGTTATGTCACCAGTAAATAAACATAAGCATTTGGTTGACGAGGAATCTCAGTTGAGAGATGAAGTTAATTATAGATCCAAGATATTATTATCAGAAAATTCCAAAAATAATAGTGAATCTTATCGAGCAATACAAGGTGTTGAGACAAAGCTAATCGGTGGTAATTTAAGTGTCCAATCGACTGTTCAAGAAGTTATTAGAGAAGCAACAGATTTATCCAATTTATCTGACATTTATATGGGCTGGTCACCGTTTTACTGAGAAACTGTCAGTCCAAAATTTTAATATCATATTTATTGTGATATTCTTCAAATTTTTACTATTACATTGGATTTTGATTCAACTTATGTATCCACGTCTGCATTGAGTATAAATTATATAATAAATAATGAGTAAATATAAAGTATACTTCTATGAAAGCTAAATCAAGGGTTGTTATTGTTAAATACGTCTATAAACCATACAGTTTACTCATCGATTAGTTGGACATAATTACTTGGAATAATACCAACTTGACCGTTTTCCCTTTTGGACTTCCACCATCTACCTTCAATCTCACTAACTTTTAGAATTTCGCCTTGTCCAAAAGATATTTCATAACCATCTGCATCATCTGCTTTATAAGAATATAATGCCTTTGCAGTGTAAGGAAACGAATCTTCCCCTAGCTCACTATATAAATCTAAAGTATCGCCCATAGTAGTCTCAGTATTTCCATTCGAGGAATCCGTAATATAAGTATTCACATTTTCAGTATTCATATTATTTTCCAAATCATTATAGGTTTCAAGATGTACCTCATTTGAGGTATCTACTGGTTCATCATTATACGGCTTGATAGATCTTTCATAGTCATGGTTGGTACTTTCTAAGCCCGTTAATTCGTGAGATGACATATATTGGTTCATTTTATCAGAATATCCAGTATTATGATCACTATTGAAATTTCTGTACAGATCATTTGAACTCATTCTATCATTATGTGGTATGGTACGACGGCGAATATATCTTATTAGAGCCAATTCATATGCTGATGGTCTGATGCCGTGTAATGAAAAGGAATCGATCCACCTATTTGTTGGAGAAGCATTATCACTCCCAAAATAGAACACCCACACCAAATTTATAATAGATAGTAATATTACACCAGCTGAAGCAGCTGCTTTTCTTGGACCCGAGCCATAAACTAGGTTTGTTGCACTGTTTGTGTTATATATAAATGAGATAGCACAGCCTGACGTTAGAAAGTTTTTGTAATACCCTACTACGTCATAACAGTATATTAGAAATATGATACAATTCATTAGAATTTGATAAGCAATACCCCACCAAGTGAATCTAGGAAAAGATTCACTATCAGCTTGTGCCGCAATGGAACCTGCCAATGTAATTGCCCATGCGATAGTAGCGATAGAAACTGAAGAAATAGCGAACGGATCACCAAAGAAATTGCTGAACCTGAATGTAAGCCTTATATAATTCTGCCTTCTACGAGCCTTGGCATTCGATCTGTTTGGAATATTCATTGTTGGTAATATAGTATGCTCTTCTTATGGGTATCTTAAAAAAAATTGTCTTCAACAAAGAGCAATTTGCAACGTATCGCTTTCACTAGACTCTTTAATGTAATCAAATATAAGTAACGATGAGAATATCTGCTGGTTAGCACTTCTAATATCTGATCATCTTATCTACTGACCACGTTATTCAAACAGACATCTAAAAAGCAAAAGCAATAACATGAATGATCTTGTCGAACAAAAACCTCCCATTTAATAATCATCTTGAAACATGGATAGACTTGAGCCATCAATTTCTCCATTCCGGAAGAACGCTGCGGCAATTTCTCACGCAGAGAAAGAAAAATCACCGCGTCGCTAGCATATTTGGTGTTTTGTATCAGAACATTCTTGAGCATCCAAGAATGTTCTGAAACAGGGTTCGATTCGATGGGATTGATAAAAGCTCTGCTTGCAGAGTAATTGGTATGCGTGTCACAGTATGAAGTCTTTTGCAAGTGTCATTTGCAAGTGTCATTTGCAACTGGCAATCATGCAACTGGCGGATTTTGTTCAAGCCCCATGTGTGAATAACACATATCAATTCGGAATTTCGAACCATATTCAGTTCAAATACTCAAATCATAAATGGTAGTCATCTCTGCCTTACAAAGTAATCCGGAATTCATTATTATATGTATATATTAGTTCAACCATTATCATCTATAATTGACGTATTTAATTATCTATATATATATATATATATATATATGACATTTCTAATGCGAGGCTCCTAGGAACAATGCTGCAAAGAGGGATGCTGTCATCACAAAGAATCCCCAACAACACAAGGCAACAGCAGAATATTTCAGGGTTTTTGTTTGTAAAGGTATTTGTTCGGAACTACTATATTCGGATCCTATAAGTGTATATCCAAAGAAACCTGGCAATATGAATGCAATCGAGGTGGAACCAGTCGAACCAACAATAGCAAGTATTTTGGCTAATGATTTAACCGATATAGCAAGTAGGTAAGAACATATAAGTATGCTTATAGTAATTATTGTGAACATCTTAGGCGCGAGAGTTACAGGTTGGAAAGCTTTCTGTTGTTCTGGGAACTCTTCTTCAATGGCCTCGTCAGGAGGTTGTTCAAAATCAATCTGTAATTCTGGTTGGGGAGTCACTTCATTCTCTATTAAACCAGAAGACTCACGATGAGCTTCTCCAGAACTTTCGATATGTTCCTTTTCTTGTTCGATCAGATTAAAGTAATGTAAAATATGGTTTATTGATGCTCTCGCCGGATGGCACTGAAGAGGGAATGCAAGTGTTACTAAGAACACGATAGCTACTCTTCCAACTGTAGTTGTTATTGAATTTGAGTATAATGTTATGATATTACCAGTAATAGCATCACCAAACGTCAGATAGCCGGCCCCGCCGATAATTATGTACAGAACACAAGCCAGTGCCATAGCTACAACACAGATATATTTTACTTTATTAAAACTTGTGTCCTTCTGTTCGTTGATCACTGAAAACATATTATGATGGCATGTGTATGCAAACACAAAGATTGGTAGTGTCGATAGTGGGTTCCCCTCATTTTTTGGAAACCCCCATGATACAGGGCCCTCTATTTGTTTAATTTCATCACTTGGACTAAAAAAATGAAATAACACTAAGAAACAGAGATAAACTACTGCTGAAATTGCCATGATTGATGCATATCTTAACGATTTTAAATTCTTTAGAAAACATAATGGTGTAACAATGAACAACATGACTGCCGTGATATTCACATTTCTATTCAGAAGGAATTTATTACTTATGAATGTTTCTAAAATTTGAGGCATAACATCTCCCACAACAATCATATAAGAGACACCCACACCAAAGCATTTAACAGCAATAGCAATATCAAAAACGACACTCAGTTTAGGGTTTGTAACTTGTGTCAATGCAAAAAAAGATGCGTTTCTCTCTGGAACGTATTTAGCAACTGCAGACTGTAATAGCAACCCCAACATTGCACATAGACCACATATAATAATCATGAACAAACCAGGGAAAAAACCGAATGGTTTAAATGCAAAAGGTATAGTAAGAATACCTGCCCCACAGGCTGTATGCAGTAGGGTCAAACTACCTGATCTCACCGATGAAGACATGATATATATGTATATGGTACGCTGACTCTCTGGTATTTATATTTGCTTTGAGACTTCTAAAAATCTTTTGAATTTTGATTGCCAAATTGTTCTAAATTATCACTCTATCACAACAAAGAAAAGAGCAATCGCACAAACAAGCAAATACTTCTTATCTGATTTAATAATATATAAACAAATAGTTGGGGAGGGCTGATCTATCGTTAGTTCTATTTCTTTTGATCTCTACTTCCTTAAACAACAATAAAGTGATACAAACAATCGATGTTGCTTTTGTCGTTCTACGCTCCGATTGCCCTTTCTTAAATAGTGAAGGTCAAAGTTGATTGGACTCCTTACAAAAGAACTATAAAACTTAGAATTGGGAAGCAAAATTGATCATGAATATCCGTTTTATCTTTATTTACAACGTATATGGTTATGTACAAGTCATTGAAGTTGATATTTATATTTATATATGTATGCGTGTGTATATAAATCAGTATCCTTTTCTCTTTGCGTCCTTGACGATCGAAATTAATCTTTGGAACCCTTTCTTGAACTCTTTCCTGTGTCTCAAAGATCTCTTCTTTTCAGCAACTTTACCTGGCTTCATGTAGAACCTTTGATCTCTCTTGTCCAAGGCAATGTTATTTGTGAATATCAACGTACTCAACTGTCTCACTGCATTCTGCGTGTTCCCGTTGAATACATCGACCGTTCTCCCAGCCTGCACACCTATCATGCGTGCAGACAAGGCATCGTTCTTGGGTTGTAACTGGTACGTGTTCTTCAATACCTCTTGTTTCCTCTTATTGTTTGTATTCTTCAAATCCTTCAGGTTTGAATTGATGTTGGACGTTCCAACACGAATGGGGTTCAATTGCAATGGATCGATCAATGGTTGCGAAACTGCGACTTTTGTGGAGATCGAGAACGCTCTTCTCAAATGGCCAACGTTGGCTCTGGAGACAAACATATTCATCATTGTTTTCTACGGTATCCTCAAACTCTATATATCCTCTCTGAAACTTGAAACTTGAAACCATTTATATACTAACTATTGAAGATATTCTTTAAAATATAAAATAAATTGTATCTGTCAATTTATTTCAGTTTTCCAAATTTCAAAAACTGCGACCTCAAAATTTCTCGATTGAAATATTTTGAGCCAAAAAAGTTTCAACAAACTTCCAACTGCAACGGCAAGTTTTGGAGGTTGGGGGATGAGTGGAAGTGTCGTCATGGTATATCTGTTGTATGATATTGTTGTACATTTATAGAATGGACAACGTTGTGTTTTTTTTTTGGGCTGAACAAATATTTTTGGCTGCAGTTCGAAGCATCCAATCCAGAACAATAGAGAGAGTTTTGCAAAAGATAGGATGAGTGACGGCACAATCAAGGATAAACAAGACCAAGCTGTTGCTAATACTGAGAGTGTGGCTACTGATAACGTTGATCATGATATCAATGGTGTTCAGGGTGTTGAAAGTAGTGCAGCAGAGGCCAGTACGTCAGAAAAGAGCAAGAAGAAGAAGAAGAAGAAGAAGACTAACAATATTAAGAACATTGAATTGTTCTATCCTGATAAAGTGTACCCAGAAGGCCAATGGATGGACTATGAACAGGATTTCAACTTGAAGAGAAAGACTGATGAAGAGAAAAGATATGAAATAAGAGACAAAGAAAACGCTACTCGTTGGAACGATATGAGGAAAGGTTCTGAAATTCATAGAAGAGTAAGAAAAAATTTGCAAAATAAAATTAAGCCAGGTATGACCTTAATAGAAATTGCTGATATTGTAGAGAACGCTACAAGAAAATTCACTGGTGCCGAGGCAGATTTGACCAAGATGGAGAATCCATTAGCAGCAGGTATTGGTTTCCCAACAGGTCTTTCCTTGAACTCAATTGCAGCACATTTTACTCCAAATAAAGGCGATAAAACCGTTCTAAAGTATGAAGATGTTATGAAAGTTGATATTGGTGTTCATGTAAATGGTAATATTGTAGATTCCGCTTGGACTGTTGCATTTGATCCACAATATGATAATTTGTTAACTGCTGTACGTGAAGCTACATATACCGGTATAAAAGAAGCTGGTATTGACGTCAGATTGACTGATGTTGGTGAAGCTATCCAAGAAGTCATGGAGTCATATGAAGTCGAAATTAACAATGAAACATTTCAAGTGAAGCCATGTAGAAACTTATGTGGTCATACAATAGGCCCATATAAGATTCATGATGGTAAATCTGTTCCAATTGTCAAGAACGGTGATGAAACCAAGATGGAAGAAGGTGAGCATTTTGCCATTGAAACTTTTGGGTCAACCGGTAGAGGTTATGTATTCCCTGGTGGAGAAGTATCGCATTACGCTATGAACCAAGGTACATTACCAAAGGCTTCTTCTCCCAGTGCAAACAAATTATTAAAAGTCATAGAAAGGAATTTCGGTACTCTACCATGGTGCCGTCGTTATCTAGATAAATTAGGAGAAGAGAATTATTTATATTCTTTGAATAATCTTGTTCGTAACGGTATAGTCCAAGATTACCCACCACTGAATGATATTCCAGGCTCATATACTGCACAATTCGAACATACCATCTTATTACATCCTCATAAAAAGGAGGTTGTTTCAAAAGGTGAGGATTACTGAACTAAATACACAATTTTAAAAAAATATCATATAGAAATTTAAATTTAATAGTCATAGTATGTAGATTAATGATTACCATAGAGACTTTTTCTCTGAATATGAATTACACTTTCAATATTTAAGGGCATAGACCTCAAAAACTGCAATTCTCTATACTAAAATTCCTACTTATAGAAATCAATTTTTGACAATAGTATTTATAATGTTAAATTAATTAAATATATATTTGAGTGACTCACATATGGATTAAAAGTTGCATGGAAGTGGAAGCAACCAACCAAAAATATCCGAATCAATTATGCTGAATATTAAGATCGAACCAGGCCATCTCACCTTCTCCTCTCCATTAGATAAAGATCAAATCCAATATCTAGACATTACGAACCTTTCCCAAGAGAGGGATGTTGTGTATAAAGTCATGACAACAACGCCAGACTATTACTTTGTCACCCCAAGCATTGGACTGTTGTATAAGGAACAGAGCGCTCGATTGCGTATTAGAATGGTTGGACTAGCTAACGAGCCCGTGAAAAACTACCATTGCCACGATCAGTTATTAGTTATTGTATTGCCTCTCCCAGATGACTATGTTATTGTTGATGCAGCAAAAAATTTGCACAGTCTATGGGGGATTCTAGAAGAAGAAACCAAGCATGAAGGTGTCACAAGAAAAGTCCATATCTACTGCGAAGTGCAAGAGTGGCGCACGACCTGGGAAGATGAGGACAGTGACTTCGTGATGCCCCAGCACAACCCAAAGAAAATGAACAACCAACTGATGTCAGACAAAAAATTGGTCTTCTTCATTATCGTATTCGCCCTCATCAGCTTGATCACCGACTGAGTATTCGTTGTGAGCCACACCCGCATAGTTTAAATTGTTGGGGAGGCTCTGTTTTCACCATTCACCCAATTTGTAAAACCTGGACGGTAGTCTCCTCTTGGTGCTTGAAACAGATAATAGTGCCTCAGAAAGACTTGAAATGCAACGTCGCAAACATATCAGATTAGATCAGTGAACATTTGCTGTCATTCGATGAGCCCTGTGACGTCTCAGCGCAAACAATCACTTTCGACGAACAGCACCCAGTGAGACGAACCGGTCTGTTCGTCGAAGGTGATTGTTTTTTACTCGATTTGAAATTTCCCACTTGGCCAAGAAATATCTCAAAACAGTGGTTGATCACTTATATAAAAGGTTGTTCTTCTTCTTCTTTAGTAAATTTGAAGATTAGGTTGGATGGATACGCTAGTGTATATGATCAATCGGAAGTCACTTGTGATTTTTATGTGTATAGCAGAGGTGAGCCCACGAATTTTGGTGAAGATACGATTTGAGTGATCTACCTAACGATCCTAAGAAGCTTGCTGCGAAACTAAAGAAACCATGTCTTATGAAGATACTGTTCCTGCATATTATTACTACATTGATCCAGATAACTGCTACCAACCACAGGTACCCAATCCACTAAACGATTTAATTTCGCACTACGATTTGGATGACATTTCTCAACAAGTCGCTAGAGCTAATGCAGACGGTTCCAAAGCTGTAAAACTGAGGAAGTCGTATAAGAATCAAATTTCTGAACTCTCAGGGAAATTCAGTAATATTCCAACGAGAGAAAATGGCAAAGGTGGGGAAATAGCACATGTTCTCTTCCAAAATAATCAAGATATGATGGCGCAAGTCAACAGAACGCCAGGAATGACAGATGAAGAATATAGCCAAGCGATGGCTGATAGAGACATGGCTCTGTTTGGAAAAAATAATATGGATTGGGACATGGCCACCGATGTGTTGTCACAATTTGATAGATCATATCCATCGGAATTTCAAAATGTTCAAGGTTTTAACATCGATGACCTAGCTTTCGATTTAGATGGAACAGGAAGGTCGAACTCCAAGAAAAGAAAGGTCAATAAATCATCAGGGAGCTCGATGACTACGCCAAATGGGAATGATTTGGAAGATATTAAAAGGAGAAGGTTGGATTAAAAAGAAATATTAACCCTCTCCAAAAATTATTTTTACTAATTACACACTTTGCATTTTAAATATTTAATATTTTATATTACTTTTTGTAGAAAATATACATTATTGTCAGCGTTTTGAAGATTTAAGGTGTAAAATTTGGGTACTGCAGAACATGCTCATTTACTATGTGGGGCTTCAATGAATTTTCAATAGTTATAATGATGCTAATTTTGATTATAATTATAAATATACTTAATTGTATCAATAACTAGAATTACATATAACGATCAGATCATCGAAATCATCAGTATTCTGCAGTCTTAGACCATAATCGTTACAAAGATGAAGTAAACAAATAAAACAAAAACTTGTAGATATTTCCTTTAGGTTATCGCTATTGTACATTGGTACAATGCCTTGCACAATATCAATAAATCTTAACTCAATTTTATCGTTAGGATCGTATGCAGTATTAGAAGTCACAAAATTTTCCAACAATATGTTTATAGATTTCCAAATGTTGGTCTTTAGTCTTTTCACATCAACTTTTTTAGTGACTCTAGAATAATTAACTTTATTGGTTTGAAAATTTCCTAAGTTATTGTTATTAAATATGGAAGCTGCGTTTTTGTTATCCTGAGTGTCTAGGTTCATGTCTTCGGACATTCCATTATCGTCATCAAATGCTTGGTTAAAATCAATGCCATTGTCATCATCGAAAGGGTTGTTTAACTCTGCTTCTCTAATCTCCTTGTCATTATTTGTATCTTCTAAATTTTCTTTTTCTTGTTCCTCATAATTATTTGCCCAAAATTGTCCATCTGCAAGTTCTGGGACCCCGTCGTCTGTTTTTAATATGCTGTCATTGGCATAATTCGTGTCGAATTGATCTTTACGATTTTTTCTATTCTTGTTTCTAAATATGCTCATTTTCTGTTGAGGTTTAATGAAAAGTGAAGTTAAAGTGTCCGTAGAGAAGTGATAATCATCTGGGAGAAGGAAATGCGATTCATTAATTCGATATTTTATGGGTATTTCAATTAATTTCCTTTGCTTAGTGGAAAATATCTCATCTTCTTGTGAATTATCTATTTCAAAAAAATTAATCTCATTTGTTGACTTTTTGTTTCTCTTAGAGTCTGTTAAACTTTTATCTGTTTCATCAGTATTATCTTCATTATCTTTCAAATTTTTAGTAGCCTCCATAGCCGATTTGTCCTTATCAAACGCAGCATTTTTCTTAAAAGTTCTTATTTTCCAATGATCTCTTCCCCGCCATGTCTGTTTTAAAGTAGTATCAAAATAGTTCATTAAATCCTTCTCAAATATACCATTCATTATTGTACTGTTATCGTCAATATCATCTAAACTATCTTGATTTAACATAATATTTCCGTCATCTTGTGCACTACCATCATCATCTATATTAATGTCTATGTCTATGTCTCCAATAGCATTGAAATCAGCATTCTGGTCATCGATACCATCCTCGTCAAATGTGTTACCTTCATCTATTAGAGCTTCATCCAGTTCCTGTTCATTTAAAAACCCTTCTGTATTTTTATTTACACCATCTATAAAGTCCTTTGCTTTGCTGATATCCTCAACCACGATTCTTAATTGTTGGATAGCGGGTGATATTTCAGATTTAATAATGCTATCAAAATTTATAAAATCCATACCTAATGCAAGAATTTCATCATCAATAGGAACACTATTATCAAATGGTTGGTTTATAGTTAAAATATGATCTGTATTCTCTATAATAGTATCATCTTTATTATGGACAATTTCATTTGCAGTCGATTCAATATCATTGTTTTCATCGTTTCCTGTTGAAGACTTTACGATGTCATTTGATTCCTCTCTTATAGTATCGATAAATCTACTAATTTCTGTATCGATATCTTCGTTTTCTTCTTCAATGTTATTTTCTTTATTTGATGTAAAGTTACTATCTTTAATTGCAGCATCGAAAACTACTCTGCAGCTGCTATTTGTGTGTAAAGAATTCAGAAGTAAACTTTTTGCACCACCTTCATCGAAATCAACTAATGCTTTTTTAAATAATGGATCAATATTCAGTTCTTTATCCAATGCCTTCAACCTAATTGTGTCAAAATCCACTAGAGTCGTTTCTAGCATTCTATTATATACTCTTTTCCTTGTATGAGAATCTTCATCACTCCTGCTTATAGGCATACCAGTTAAAGGATCTAACTCAATATCACCATCATTCTTATTTTCTGATGAATTTTCATCTCCTTCTTCATCACCTTCTTCATTTCCATCATGTTTACTCTTTCTCTTCTGAGCCAAACCACTTAACAGTTTACTTGTCTCTGTAGACACTGAATCCACTCTTGAAGAATAAATTTTTATACAACCATCTAAAGTCGCAGAAGCCTTCTGGAAATTTATATTATCTTCTGAATCTTTCAGTACATTCAAATCATAAAAGTAATCAATTAAAGCGAAATTCCAACTGTTTCTGGAATTAATCTTGTTGTCTGTGGCTAACTTGATCCATTTTTCAAAATTAGCCATCATTGTACTCTTATTAGTAAACAGATCACCATCATCATTCTCATACCGCAGCTGTGTGGTCATATCGACAATATCTCTATCTAAGTTGCGTTATTGTTAATCTGAATGTTTCTCTTGGCAAAATTTTCTTTCGGTTTTCGTTCCTAGTCTATCCCTGATTCAAAGCAAATAAGAGATATTAATCACACCTCGTTGATAGGTCATCGATTGGGTTGATTAAACAAAATTCAAATACACTTCCATCAATACCAATTTAGCCTTGTCTTATAGATGGGCGGTTTCTTATATCTTTTCTTTTGTTTACATTTCGATCAAAAGTAGCAGCTTTCGTGGTGAATGACAAATTAAATAAAGTTTACGACGACAGTGACACTTTTGATAAATCCAAAGCATAATTCAGGCATGAACGTAAGGATATAAGATGTGTCGAGTTCATCAACATGGGATCCGGCAAATATCAGTATTCCCAAAAACCAAGTATTGTTGGTTGTCCATTAAGAAATATTATGAATACTACACTTAAGTAGAAATAATGGTTCATCTTATTGTAACGTCAGTTGTCCAGATTTTAAATTTATTGTTGGCATGTGTTGTTGGTTATGTATAAATGAATAATAAGTATGTTAACTTATATAATATAAGGTACCTACATATGTGTAATAATCGTTTTCCTTAGATGGTGTTATTTGGATGTCAATCTTTTAATAAATATAATTGCACCATATAGTGAAGATGCCCCTGCTAGTAGCAAAGAGATGTCAATAATTTTCTTGTGCAGATGAGCTATATATTGTACTTTTGAATAAGGTATATTAGAGCGAAATGTTACCATTGTATATTGTGGGATCCAATATTCTTTTAACAGTTTATGTAAACCATTATCAATGTATTTTTTAAAGACAAATAGTTTCGATTTAACATCATGAGACATCTCGTAATAGTTTCTTTTCGACATCTCAATTATTGCCATATGATCCCTATATCTCAATTCAGAAAATTTATCAAATGCTCTGTGCATATCATTTAAATTATCTGATATGATCTGTTTGAGGTATTTGACATCTTCTAATCCACAATTAAGACCCTGTCCATAAAATGGAACCATGCTATGTGCGGCATCCCCTAACAACAGAATCTTATCTTCAAAATTATATGGGGAACAGGTGATACAGTTTAATTTATTTCCTTCAGTGTTATGAAGAGTATCTTTAACTTCTTGTATGTCCATCACTTGAATAGCGTCTTCAAAATTAGAACGTAAGAAACTTTCTATTTCCAAAAGCGTCATTGAGTTCAAGTTTTTAAATACATTTGATGATCCAAAAAAAGTAGCTGTGAATGTTCCATCACGATTTGGTAACGCTATTAACATGAATTCATCTCTTGGCCAAATATGCAAATATTCATTCGAAAATGCAAACTCGTTATTATCGGAACTTGGAATACTCAACTCGACATAGCTTCTATCGATTGAGTGTTTAACCAGTTTAAGATCAACAAATTTTTGAAGCTGATTCCTTGTCTGTGAGAATGTTCCGTCACAACCAATGACAGAATTGAATTTAAAATGTTGATGTGTTTTGAATTTTCCACCAGTTTCGTTTGGATTTGTCTTCTTGAATGTACATGTAACATCAGATGCGTCGGAGGATATCTCACTCATTGACTCCAGCTTATGGTTATAAAGAATATCATTTGCGCCTTTTTTGCTTCCTTCACTTTTCTTGTTAAATTCGTTCAATAAAATGTTGTTTAATTCATCTCTTCTAATTGAATTAATAGCCTCACCCTCAGTTCCATATAATTGAGGTAATTGACGACCATCTTCAAGATGGATCATCCTTCCCTTCATTGGAATGGTCCGCTCTAGTATAGTTGAATATAGATCGGAATCAATTTCACGAATAGAACTCAATCCCCTATTTGAAAGAGCTAAGTTGATTGATCTAGATTGTTTGTTTTTTTCATTATTAAACTCAGATAGGCTCCTATATTCAAAAACTGTAACAGACTTACCTAATTTCTTCAACATCAGAGCTGTTAAAAGTCCGACAGGACCTGCTCCGATGACACCAAATTCTGATGGATGTTCGGTCATCTTCAAATGAGATTTGCCGATGGTTCTCAATTTATCAGTAACAAGTGGATATTATCTTTAGAAGTTGATACTTTAACTGCTAATTTCAATTCTAGTTTTCTCTACACAAGTATTGACACTTTGAATATATTAGCGGTCTTCTAAAATGTTAAACGTTATGTAGAAAAAGAGAGAGTCGGGTCTGGAGTTTAGTAATAAATATACATCAAAGTCTACACTGAAGTGAATATTTATATTTATAAAAGATAATATGTCAAATACTTAATTAATGACATTGGTACTGTTGGACGTGAAAACCTCAAAAGTAATCACTCAGGACAGAAAAATCGAACGACAATTCAATCGTAGTTGGTGATTGGCTACCGAACTTTCAGTAAGTTTTAAACAACAACTTAATCTATTTTGACAACCAACCTCATCTTGCTTTACTGCAAGTTGCAGTAATCTTGAGATATGTACAACATTTTTTATAAAATATATTGTCTATCACGATTAATTTAATATGCACTTTTAGGTATATGATTAAATTGTACTTACACACTCTATGTACTGTTAAATGTTCATGAATAATGATAGGCATTAGGAATCAACATTTATGTTATATGGAATTAAAAATTATATCCTTTGTTTTTTAATTTGAGTTTGTTCATCTGCAGTTACAATGTCATTTTGCTTTTTCTTATTTCTTTGTATTATGTTTATTGGATGGTTGCAAAAATATATTTTTGCAGCACTAGACTTAGCATCTTCCATAGTAACTTGGGGAATATTTAACATATCTGTTTTACATTGATCAATTAATGACAGCAGTAGTATATAATTAATCTTGTGACTATTAGTCTTTGTAGTGTTATCATCTACTTTCTTATCTGTTAGCTCTGTATCATTATTATCACCTTCATCCTTGACTGCATCAGTCTCTCCAAATTTAAGCTCAAGATATTTCGCCGTTAATTGATCATCTTCTATGGACAAAGCTGCTAATGTAATCTGTGGTGGTGTATATAGAAATGCAGCATCAGTCAGAAGTGTGTCAGAAATTCTTTTCTTTGTTTTGGAATAAATTTCACCCAAATATTTTAAATCTACTTTACCGTGCAAAACATTTTGAATATCAAGGAAGAATCCATGTAATGGTTTAAAAGGATGGTGACATAATAGTGAGAATTTGAGACTTTCTAACAATTTAAATTCATATTTTAATATAGTCGCTGTACTTGCTTTAGTTTTCTTCGAAAATGAATCAACACTGATAAAATAGTTTTCTGATTTACATGCTAAAAAAATTGTGGTGTGGACAATAGTCTTTGGATCAATATCCATAACAGAGTTCTCTAAATAAAATCTTTTAAAAAATATCAAAGCAGTTGAAACGACTTCGGTAGGTAAATTCAAATGTTGTGCAATACCTTGGACTTTCTTGGCATAAAAATTCACCAATTTTAGCTCTTCTTCGGAGGTTAATGGTACCGCTTTTTCGTTGATTAATCTGGCATCTTCTTCAGTAATATCGCTTGCATTATCCTTCTTAAACATCGATATTTTTTCCTCAACAGCTGCAACAGCATGTGCATTAACATCAACTCTTTTGGTGTCTAATTGTTCCTGCGTAAAAGACCACATCCTATACTGAGATGAGGATCTAAATAAATCATCATCAGATATAACTTTGTAGCCTTCTGGCTTCTCTAGAACTTTCTTGTTTTCAACAGATGCCATTCTATTACTAATTATATTCGGTGGAGTTGGGATATATCTTCCTGAATTAAAACTATAAGCCTTTCTCTTCCCAATTTATTTTGCTCTCCTTGCCTAGTAATCTTCAATTTTATTAGGAAAAAAACACAAATTATAATACTTGTGATTCTTCAAAGCTTAATAATATTACCCACCCAAGGAAGAGATATTAAATAAACATATGCTTCAACCTTAACCTTTCATAAGAATTATCAATCAAGTTTGGATATTTCAATATTTCGATTTTTCAACTTTTTCAGTGCGTTCAAGGTAGAGAAACCAACGAGATCATAAAGAAAAGAAACAGTTCAAACTTTCTTAAAGTGCACATGGGTAAAGCATAATTAAGATATATAGATAGTGATAGAGGACCTTTGTGATAAACAGTATTAGGTATATAAAACAATATATTTTAATTTAATTTAATTTAATTTAATTTCATTTCATTTTTAAAGAATATATATATTAACATATCTAGAAATAGTTAAAGAAATTTTGCTAAAAAATGTATGTACATATTACAAAATACTGAATATAAAAATATAATTTTATGCCATTTAGAAGGCAGATATGTTGATTTATTTTTAAGATCCTAATGGATCTCGGTTCATATTTTCCTTGAAATATCGATATATGGTTTTGTCTCCAGTTCAGAAGCCTTCAAGATTCTCTTAGAAGGTAGCAACGAAGGATTCTGTGGCAGACTTCAAAGTAGCCAATAATTCCTTAGTCAATTCACCCTTGTCTCTGATGGTAGCTAATATATCACCATGGCTTGCCTTTAAGTAAGCCAAGAATGAAGATTCAAATTCAGCAACTCTGGATAATTCGATGTTATCCAAGTAACCATTGACACCAGCATAAATTAATGGAACTTGTTCTTCAGCAGATAATGGAGCATATTGACTTTGTTTTAATAATTGAGTTAATCTTTCACCTCTAACTAAAGTTTGTTTTGTAGAAGCATCCAAATCGGAACCAAATTGGGCGAAAGCAGCGACTTCTCTGTATTGGGCTAAGAATAATTTTAATGAACCAGCAACTTGCTTCAAAGCTTTAACTTGTGCAGCAGAACCGACACGGGAAACAGATAAACCGACATTAATAGCTGGTCTGATACCTTTGTAAAACAATTCAGCTTCTAAGAAGATTTGACCATCAGTAATGGAAATGACATTAGTTGGAATATAAGCAGAGACATCACCACCTTGAGTTTCAATAACAGGTAAAGCAGTTAAAGAACCACCACCTTCTTTGTCAGACATCTTAGCAGCTCTTTCTAATAATCTTGAATGTAAGTAGAAAACATCACCTGGGTAAGCTTCTCTACCTGGTGGACGTCTTAATAATAAGGATAATTGACGGTAAGCAACAGCTTGTTTGGATAAATCGTCATAGACAATCAAAGCGTGCTTACCATTGTCTCTGAACCATTCACCAATAGAGGCAGCAGTGAAAGGAGCCAAATATTGTAATGGGGCAGCTTCAGAAGCAGTAGCTGCGACAATGATAGAGTATTTCAAAGCATCATGTTGTTCCAAAGTTTGAACTAATTGAGCAACAGTGGATCTCTTTTGTCCAACGGCAACATAGACACAGTATAATTTCTTAGATTCATCTTTACCATCATTCCATCTCTTTTGGTTTAAGATGGTGTCTAAAGCGACAGCAGTTTTACCAGTTTGTCTGTCACCGATAATCAATTCTCTTTGACCTCTACCGATTGGGACTAAAGCATCAACGGCCTTCAAACCGGTTTGAACTGGTTCATGAACGGATCTTCTTGGTAAAATACCAGGGGCCTTAACTTGAGCTCTTGAGTAACCAGCAGCCTTGATTGGACCTTTACCATCAATTGGGTTACCTAAGGCATCAACAACTCTACCTAATAGACCTGGACCAACTGGGACATCGACAATCTTACCAGTTCTCTTAACGATTTCACCTTCCTTAACCAATCTATCAGAACCGAACAAGACGATACCGACTTGGCCTGGTTCTAAATTTAAGGCCATACCTTTAACACCAGATGAGAATTCAACTAATTCTTCAGCTTGAATGTTATTCAAACCAAAGACACGGGCAATACCATCACCGACAGCCAAGACTCTACCAGTTTCGTTCAAATTAGCTTCTTCTGAGACACCTCTGATTCTTTCTTCCAAAATGGAGGAAACTTCAGTTGGTTGGGCCTTTGTAGTAGCATAAGTTCTCATACCATTAACTACAGAACGAGCAGTAATTGCTCTTGAGGCAGCATAAGCTACTCTAGTAGCAGCGTTACGAGCATAAGTGACTCTTGATAACATTTCGTATATGGATAATAGCTTATATGAATGGAAATCTAAAAATGCGTACAATTATAACAGTAAAACAATAGTTAGAATACTGACCAGTGCAATAATGTTCTTAAAAATTCCTTTAATTTATTTTTAATTACAGAAGTATATTATGTGAGTTTGTATTTTGTTTTTGTAGTTCTTCTGTTTTTTTCAACCAGAACTGATAAATACAATTATAATCTGTCTGAAAGGGGATGAATTAATTTATAAACAATTGAACCTTTCAATTGTTTTATTAAACTTATAATGTTAATCAGTGATGCACCCACGTAACAGGAAGCATGAACTTTTAAATAGCATTGCCATTAAACTCAGTTGATCTTATTTATCAGTTAAAAGTTTCAACCAACTCGAGAGATCTTAATATTTCAAGATTCCTTGTTGGTGGAAGTTTTTTGGGTTCTGAGCGGTGCGAGGGGAGGAGGGGCAGTGCAGAAGCGAGCGAGCGCAATAATAACACCCCGGAGGAGATGCGCGGTTTTACAATTGGCCGACAATCACGTGAGCGTTTCCAAAACTGCGTGCAAGAGTCACGACCACCATAAAGAGACGTTGCATACTGATGGAGTGTGTGACATGTAAGGTGTGTCATGTAAGGTGTGAGTGGAGAATATTTGTTTTGGAGATGTATGAGACGTTGTAGGCCACAACTGTATCCTAAACAGTCGGGTTGCTGTTTGATAGGGGGATAACGATTTCGGATTGCGAACGCTACAAAAGGAGAGACAGATGTGTGTGTGTCACAGTTACGGTTCTTTTAATTTGTTAAGTTGATAAGAGAATCAAGTATATTCTTGGAGTGTGAATAAAAGAATATATATATATGTATATGGGGGAATCTTGCCATTCATCTATCTCTTCTTTAGCACGCACCTTAATTGTTTTGGTCCGCAAAAGGGGGAATAGGTGTCTTTTATTGATAAACATTAAATACAATGTGTTGAGCAGTTTCGTAACATTTAAAAAACATTTATGTAACCTATCTAATAATATAATTCTATTGATAATGTTACACTTGTCAACCGGTAACGTAGAAAGAGTGTTCAAACCCAATACAAAAAAAAAATGCGATTTCTGTGGATCGAACACAGGACCTCCAGATAACTCGACCGAAGTATTCTTCAGTCTGGCGCTCTCCCAACTGAGCTAAAACCGCTTATATTTTTATAC
>JAJLTH010000088.1:29247-49288 GCA_030568035.1 Tetrapisispora nanseiensis
TTGAATTATCTTCCATATGAGTTTATATAATTATTTATAATGTAAAAAAAAAAGAAAAAAGCTTCTAATAAACATTGAACCTAGATATAAGTTATAACAAGCACTTATATACCTGAACCTTGAATATAAGTTATAACAAGTACTTATATTAACATCGACTAAGAAAAGCTAAATTATACAAACACCCGTTATATTACATACGAATCGCAATTGTAATAATATTGACTGATACAATCTGAAGAGTCTGATCCAAGAATAAATAATAAACGGTATTATTATAACAAAAACTTGTAAATAGATATTAAGCCTAGATCTATTTAACCCTGTTCCACATTAGTAGAAACCACTAGTTAAATAACCTCGTTCTACTACAGGAATAGTAGTTCCTTAAGAAATATTTGTGAAAGTAGAAATAAACATGCCACTCCGAATGTTGAAACAGGAACTATCGGACATGGAACAAGATGATATGGCAGTTAGGAATTAACTCCGTGGACTAATCTGCTATATATCGGATATAATGGAATACCATGGTGAAAATGTTTCACCGGTCTATTCTATCAATGTTCTTACCGACTTCCTGATGTGTAATAAGTAATGTTCTGCTATACCTCTGTAGCACAAAGGTAATTCGAGGACAACGTTGAATTGGTTGACGTGTTCAGTTATAGAAAGGTATATAAGTACCCCAATAATGAATAGATAATTAGTTTACTCTCCTGTCCTTTTGGATAAAAGAGTAAAGAGAATTTTATAAGCAAATTCTATAATAATATATACATTTATTAATCAACAAACTATATTAAAATAATGATTCCATCTGTTTCAACAACTACAACCCAGTAATTCACAATAATGTAAAATGTCATGAAATTGTGTTGATACCTTTAATAGCTTGGTATGGTAGCACAATCGGCTGTAACACATATTATTACATTCTCCCCACGATGTTTATTCATCAAGTTATCCAAATAAACAACCAAAACGAACCAAGAAGTAGGTTATTCGTTTCATTACAAACAAAGAACACCAGAACAACTTATTTAGAATATCTGAATATTAAAAACAGACCACATTTCTGGTTTGAACCCTCAGGTTGATGTTGCCAACAACTGATGCTTAAAAATTCTTTACCCTTGAAATTTCAAACCTTTTGGAATTTTTGAAAAATAAGAAGTTTCATTTGCAACATAGATAAATTATCTGTATATATAAATATAAAAGGGATCAATAAAAGTAAAAGAGACGTAATTGTGTTGTTTTTTTTTTTTTAATTGAACACCATTGATTTTAAAATCAAGATATAACACCAAACAGACTGCACTATGGCTGACTTTGCTTCCAGTTTTCAATCACACATGAAACAATTTGACCAAGTATGTATATAATCTGATTTTCGTTTAAAAAATATCATCCTGGTTTTAAAAATTTTGATCTATAGAGTACTAACAATTTTTATTTCTCGATTCATATGTTATGTATCTACACGAAGTATATATTAATAGGACTATTCTCAAAATTCATTTTGGAATGGCCTTGAACAAAAGACGAAAATGCCAAAATCATACTTGGCTTTTGGTTCTTCCATTGGTTACCTTTTATTGATCTTCATCAATGTAGGAGGTGTTGGTGAAATTTTATCAAACATCGCTGGTTTTGTTATTCCAACGTACCTTTCGTTAATTGCTTTAAAGACAGCATCCACTGATGATGATAGCCAATTATTGACCTACTGGATTGTTTTTGGTTTCTTAAACGTTATCGAGTTTTGGTCGAAGGCTATTTTATATCTAATCCCATTCTACTGGTTTGCCAAGACAATCTTCTTAATTTACATTGCGTTACCAAAAACAGGGGGTGCTGTCTTGATCTATAAAAAACTCATTGAACCATTAACTGCTAAATACATCAAAGTACCAGTCGTCCAAAAAGATAATGTAAACGCTGCAATTAACAATGCTGCTTCTAACATTGCATCAGCAAGAGCCTCCGGTTTGAATGCCCATTCTGAATAGTGCAAATAAATTCATTTAATTAATTATTTACGAGTAACTAGTTATAAAATAAAATTCAATTTTAAAAATCTATGTATATATGTTTATTATGTATTTATTGAAAATTAAATTGTACTATTGAATTTATGATCAAATAATTCGTTAACATCTGCACCGTTTGCATGATATGCTAATTTAATCCTTAGCTTTAATTTACCAGTACCAGTTATCTTTAGAGTTTGCTTGCTCAATTTACTTTCAGTAACAGTATTACTTGGTACTAAAGAACCCATAATTAATTTTTGGGTTTTAGTTACAGCACACAATGATGTTAACTCAGAAATATCCACCTTGGCTTTAAAATACAGTTCAAATTGTGCACTGTTAGGCTCGATCGAAACGGTGTGTATATACACAATAATATGATCATTGTTAAGTATCTCTAGAGACTTAGATGGTAATTCAATATTCTCCATCAAATTCATGGTCGTAAACTCACTATCTAAATTATTTGTACTTGTCTCAGTTGGCTTTTTGTTGGCTCCAAAGAGATCATCCAAAAATTCTTTATCAACTCTTGGTTTCGATACATTCTCATCATGAATAGACTGCACAGCATTTGAACTAGTGTTGACAGTATCGTCGCCTAGTAAGTCAAGTAATAAATCCCCATTCGATTGAGAGTTAACGGATTTATTATTATTCTCCTTTTTTATTTTACCTCCTTCTGTTGTGTTTTTCTGTTTCTTATCAAATTTAGGCATAGTTTCCAGAATAGATTTTTTTATATTCATTGGTTGCGAGAATATTAATTCATATTGAACACTCTTCATTTGAATAATTAAATTTGAATCTTTTGTATGACCTAGTATGATCTGTCTCAACTCTTCAATCGATCTTCCATCAGATATCTTAGAAGATAATTTCAAAGTTGCTGTTAACAGGTAATCTAAAATTTTATTTTCAGATACTGTATAATTCATGTTCACATCGACTAAATATTTAGCGAGGTTCTTTTCTGTTATGGTAGGTGATTTACTTTTTGCTAATACCAAATCTGCATATTCACCAATACACCAAACACTAACTAACTTCCAACCAAAATTGTCAATTGAAATATCAACAGATTTATTACTTTCATCATATTTTTTAAGGGAGACATTTAATAGTTTGGATACAAAATAGTTTTTATTACCGACATTTGTCACATTATTAACTGTGATCAATATATCATTGATTCTTTCATGTGTCATACTCGAACCGACTAATTCTAATATTTTTAAAAATATATCTAATTTCCATTTTTCGTCAGTTACTTCAATTGTATCAAATGCATTAACCAGGTGCTCCACTATATATATATTCAATGCATTACTATCTTCTCCTGAATATTCTAAAAATTTAATCAATTCTGGAACAGATTCTTTAATATTACTAGAATCTAAAATTGCAAATGTCAATTCCAATGCTCTCTTTTTGATGGAAACATCAGGATCAGATAGACATTGTAAAATATATTTTCTGTGTCTTTGGACAGCAGAAGGTTCCTGTGGAATAACACTTAACAGTGAGTTCAAACCAACATATTTAATATTGTTATTCTTACCGTTTAAGAAGTTAGCTAATATGTTAACCCCTAAAACATGCAATGATTGGTTTAACTTTAAGGAGAATATAGTTTTAGCTGTTTCATATAAAATTGCTTGACCACTACTTTTTGAGGGATCTGTGTTAGTAGCAATATATGTTAAAAGATCTTCAAATTTATTCAAAAACTTTTCGTTAATTGTCTTATTTTCAAATTGGAAGATCACAGTCAATGCTTGGATAAGTTCTGCTTGTAAGAATGGATCACAGACACCTTTCACATCATATTCTGGCTTTGTGTTTTTCATATTTAAATTTTTTAATTGAGACATCACTTCCGGGATGATTTCTACAATATCCAAAACGAACTGGTTCTCAACAGGTTTGGTATCTGCTCCATCAGATGTAAGCATATCTAAATAAGCTGGAAATCCCTTAACGTAAGATTGTAAAACTTTTCCAACACCAAGTAACGTACCATGACATACTAACGCATTGTTATTTATAATATCTTTAATTATATCTAATGAAAAAATGTCAAATAAGGTCATATCTATGGCAATCATTTTTGCTGCACATTGCAGGGCTTTCTTAATCAAAAAAACATTCTTCGAAGTTTTTAAAATATTGCTAACATCTGGATATAAATCACGAACTAACTCAGGGGAACTCAAAAAACCTAATGTAGTTAAAGCTAAAGAAACAATATATTTGTTTGAATGACTCAGATCATTGTTTAACAAATTTTCCAATAAAGTCAATAACTCTTGAGATTCGTCGAGTAAAAGTATCGCAGCCAAGTACCCTAATCTCTTATTAACAAATTCATCAGAAGCAATCAAATTAATACATTCAACTTGACCAAAATGTGTCTTCTCACCTAAAATGAACAAATATAATAGTTTTTGAATATTTCTTCTTCTTTTTTCCAAAGATAAATGATCATCTCTTAATTTAGTTCTAATTTTTGCAGATTGTTTTTGGACAATAGATCTTTCTTCAGATAATGTCTTTGCAGCACGTACATCTTTGATAAAACTTTTCAAAGATGAACCCATTATCAGTTATATAGAATAATCAAAATTGCCAGGAATAGTTCTGCGATATATTTTCACTTTTGAGCAGTGCAATGTTTCTTTCTACCAATAGCGATAAAAAAACATTAAATGTCAATTTCAATTTCAAATAAAGCCAGTTAAAATAGAAATCTTTATTATATTATACCATTGATTAATTCAATTCGTCGTATGTTTAGTATAAGAAACTTTCAATATTTACTGTTTTGCATATTTAACTGCGAGACCTTCTCGTTGAATTTTGAAAGAAAGCCATTTCTGAATTAAGTACCATAATTCAAAGGCACGTGATAAAAATTCAACCCAAGGTTAAATCTTCACTTACATAAACACTATAATTGCTAATTGATTACTTATTACCGTTATTATTTATGTTAAATGGTTCTATTTTAATCATTAAAGTTAACTCTACATATTTAGTATTATGTTCATTCATTCTACAAAGAATGCAAGATTGACTAGCATCAGTTACAACAGTAAATATTTTATATTTGTTAGTTGAATCTGAAGCACTGTCAGGTAATGGAATAAATCATCTTTATTTCCATCTAAAATTGATTCATAAATGCCAGGCAATATTTCGCTGTCGTATCCTGTATATTTACTAGGGGCAAATATGGAATGTTTCATTTGAGCTCTCTCCAGTAATCCTTTCGATGATAGAAACAGCTTGTCAAAATTTAACAATTTTGTATTCGCCCTCAACAATCTACTATAGATTGGGAATTTCCTATATGTCCTCCACAACGGCAGTTCTGCGAGAGTCTGCGCATAAATATAATCGTTGACTTTATCAAACTCTTCACTTAAGTCTTCTGATAAAAGTTTAATTTGATCTGAAATTTTCTGAACTTGTTCATCTAGCAGTGGATCAGTTAAAAATGTATTTTTGATGTCAATCTTAAGTTCGTTAAAATTTGACTCAATGCCCTTCATATACTCATTGGTTTTAAATGGGATCATTTCCTTTTCACTCAAGGCAAGAACAGTGATACCTAACAATTTGGCAATAGTATTATGCAGTTTATAATCAGGGTCGACAAATTCTTCAAGCCATGACTGTGTATCATAATGAGAATTTGATGGATACACAGCATTTGTAGTTTGATCATCTTCAAATCCAAAACTTATTGATGGCACACCTAAATTATTTTGGAATGACATCATATCTGTACCGCCACCTGGAACTTCGAATTGAATGCTTGAGGTTTTATTCCATTCATCTAATAGTGACCAATCTTCATTGTCCTTAAATGTAGTAGCTTTTGCTGCTCTTTTAACAATGTTAAATAATAATGGATTTGATGTACACTTAAATTTAGTACCAGTCACTACTTTATCTAAATTAATATAAACAAGTGAATTTTTGGATAAAACCGAGCTATAATTTTCAGTAAATTCGGTTGACCCTAGAATACCTTTCTCAGAACCATCCCAACTAATTAATTTAATAGGGCGAAGAGGTACCCAACCCTTGTCCTTCAAAGCTTTTAATCCTCTTGCTAACTCAAGCATTATAGAGCTGCTGCTACTAGCTCTACCAGCACCTCCAATTGAAACATGATCACGATGGCTTCCCACAATAATTGTACCATCAGAAAATATACCCGGTATATCTATGACCAAATTTGTAATAGGAGTTATACTATAAGATTGTTCATTAAGTATTTCCAACTGTAGTCCATCATTTGATGGACCAGAAGAATAATCAAACCCTTTAATCAAACCCTTATCATTATGCTTTATGCCATTTCCATTTAATGTTTTTAATATTGGTGCAACTTCTTTGGCACTGATAGGTATTGATGGTATTATCGGTATTTTACCATCAGGAGAAATATGTTCTTGATTCTCATCTGTTGCAGGAAATCCATTAGAAGTAGGATCACCAGGGAAATCTGTTAAGAAACTCACAGACCCTCTTTCAATACTGCTTAGAGGCCTGGCAGGGCCCTTCGGGAAACTTTTATAGCCATTTGCATTGGTAACGGTACCGTCATCAAATGGATCACTAAAGGTGATTGCACCAGATGCCCCAAATAATGCAGCATTTTTGATTTGTATACCACGGAACATTTTTCCCGAACGTATGATGTGTATCTTGTTTTCTATATCAATATCATTCTCAAGTAAATGGTTATAATCTTCGGTAGTTGCATAGTTCACATAGACGTATTGTGCCTTGACAAATCCACTCTTTGAATAATCATGATATGCTTTTGTAAATTCATTGTTCATCATATTACTCTTATCTTTTTTAAAAAAATCTTCTTTAAGAGTTGGTTCAAATATATGTTTCCCGTTTTCCACTAAAGTTATCTGGGTGTCTACAGGAGTACTAATCCATGGAAAATAATTGTATTTAATTGGGTTAAACCCCAATTTTTCAAATTCATCTTTTGTATATAATAATGCATTGGTGTCACCAGGTTTTATAATACCTTTTGAATATTCTGTTAAATGATTTTTTGCTAAATTCTGAATTGCCATCTCATCTAAATATATTCTATAGGCTTCGAATTCTGTTAACTTACTACCATGAAGTAATCTAAAATCTGATGCAAGTGATGTTCTTGGAGCAAAAACTGCCATAAAACTTGAATAAATGAAAACACTAATACATAATAACGAAAGGAATTTCATTTTATCAACATTCTCTTTAACTATAATGATTCCACTTCGGATACTACTGACGGTGTTTGTTCTTCCCCTCCTAATGGCAGACATAATCGAACTATTGTTAGTGTTTATCCGCCTGACTCTATTACTTACATATGTAGGTATCTCCCAGAGCATGTTTTCAGATTCCTCAGGATCAGAGAGATATAAATGAGGATTGCTCTCCGAAGTTACGTTCCTTGTGAGATTCATTTCAATAGAAGTTCTTATAAACAAAAGTTTACCCCTTTGAGAGTTGAATGAAGAAATTAAAAACTATCTTGCAGGAACAAGGAAATTTGTGTATGTATATATTTGTTATTTTCTCAATTAGATAATATTTCATTAATAACCAATTGAATTAAAACACATTATCATGTATCAATCATACATTCTTTTGTTCCTTTAAAGTGCTCACTGTATTTTTCAAAGACTCCAATATTCAAATTATCCGCATTTCTTATGTTTTGCGATGATTAATTATTAACCTACTCTTTGGAAAAAAGTTAGAAAGAGGGAATCATCATATCGATCAAAAGAGATATCAATGAGCATTTAAATTGGCAACCTTGATTGTCTTTTCTTTAATTTGATGGTGAATACTCTTGAGACCTTACAAAAGTGTAGGTTATTTTGGTTATTCATATTCAAATTTAAGATCCAAATTATTAATAAATAATGTGTCCTCAATACGTCTTATATAGTTCTATTTATATATTTAGCAAGAAGTTGCGTCCATTAACAATTCGTAAGCAAAACAATACTTGTAATAATTATATTTATAACTATTCTTCATGTAGATATTTATGTTATTTACTGTTTATCTTTATTATGTTTTTCTATATTAACATTAGATGCCGTACAGTATCTGAACTAAATGTTTATTTTTTTATTTCCTTTTTGATATTCTCATCTAATGAATCAGTTGCTTTCCTTTTTATTGTATTTTCTGACTCAAGTGCCTTTTCTTTGAGACTTTCTGTTACTCTTTTATCACCAGTAACACCATCAACAGCTCTAAAATATGGTTGGCATCTCCAATATGGTACAGTCTTATATGCACCTCCCCATAATTGTTCTTCTCCTGTTACAATCTTATCTTTTTCTTCAATGTCAGAATCTTCAAAAATAGATTTAACTATCTGTTCAACAGGTACGATCACTTTTTCTTCCCAGTCTTCTAGTGAATTTTTAGAATTCATCAAGGCTATCTGTGACCTAATGTCTGTATGTTGAGGTAAAAATGGTCGTAGAATTTTAAACATATGTGATTTCATAGCAATTTTAGAGGCATGTGATTCTTTACATTTTCTGATTATTTCAAAATACTCCCTTACTATTTTGTCAACTCTTGGGAAAGTTTTGTCTTTATCACCAATGAAATCAGTATTAAAGACACCCGGATTATATAGGTTGCCTTCTGCACTCATAACAGCATCGGAGTTGATATGATCCATGCATCTCACAATATCCTCAGGGTAAAGGACGTTACCATTTGCAAAAAACACAGTTTCATTTGGTAGGTTGTCTCTTAAGTATTTGATAATATCCCAATCGGCTAAACCGGTCTTTTGACCTTTTTGTTCTCTCAATCTACCATGAACTGTCAAAAATTGAGCACCTGCATCCAATACCATCTTCGCATACTCTAAAGTCTTTTCCCTCTCTGGAAAAACACGGATCTTGGCAGTTACTGGCACATCCAAATTTTCATGTAAAGTTTTTATCAGTTTGTGTATCAAATCCCATTCTTCCATCAAAAATGAACCATAATGACCCTTTCTTGCAATTCCTTGAGGACACCCTAAATTCAAATCAACGGCATCACATTTATGCTGAACTAATTTAGCAGCAGCTAACAAATATTCTGGATCATTGGCACAAAACTGCACAACTAATGGACGATCAAGCTCTTCATCACCATCTAATTCACACCACATGTCTCTTCTGTATTTTTCAGAAGTAGCAAATAATTTTGCATGAAACATTGGTGTATAACATAGAGTAGCCCCATACTGTCTAGACAAAACTCTCCAAGCCAATTCCGATTGATCAACCATTGGTGCAACGATCTTTGTAGGCTTGCCAATTTTTTCAAATAACTCTCTTCCTTTTAATTTATTTGTCATTTTCATTATGGACGATATCATTAAAGTTATCAACACTTCAACCTCAAAATAACAGTATCGAAAGACTACACAAAAGATGTCTCGTTAAAAAAAAAAAAATTCGCTAAATCAATAGGAATTATGATCAACAGATATACCAAATTTATTAATTCTAGAGCTAATTTGCCTAGCTGATCAATTAAGCCTACTAAAGATGTAAACGAAACACAACAGCAACAAAATTTATAAAATACTTAAGAATTTTTATTAATAGCAATTTACTGATAATAACAACTAGTTTCAATAAACATAAATTGGGTTTAATTGACAGTTACCATCCATCCTAGATGAAAAATGCATTCAATTAATCTATCTCATCACTTCTCCCATCTGACAAAAATAGTTTATTATTGAGAGTATATTTGAAGATTTTGGCGCGATGAGCACCACACTAGCAAGAAACAAAAAAAAAAGAAAAGAAAGGAAGACCTGTATACCATCATTTGTAATCACGTGCAAAAATAACTCTTTTTGCACGTGATACCGCCATGTTTTGATGCTATTGTGGGGGTGGGGGTGGGGGGACAAAATGCCACAAAAACGGTTTTAGGAAATAAGGAACAGATTTAACCGCCGATCTGTTCTCTGTTTACAACTTATCTATATATAAGATCAATGTATCAACATTTATATTGATTGGAATATTGGTAAAGTTGACTGGAGAGGTGTATTAAAATGGTAGTTCACAATATCAGTATTTGGCGAGATACTTCTAGTATTGTGTAATGAGTTGGATGGCAAGGTGTGTTTCGATTACTATTTTGTAAATTCAATTTTAAGTAGGTGAATTGTATCCAAAAATGGATGTTTTGGAGTTACTCTTCATCGAATAGTAAAGAAGTGAGTAGTAAATTACATTCATCAGTTACAAGTTACATGTCTCGGTCTTAATTGTTACAAGAACCTCCAATTACACAATAAAACCAAAAACAAATGTAATTGTGCTACTTGAATGGTCACTACTAATGAAGATAATTATGTTCATTAACGTATTTGTTGTGGTTAGCTTCCATAAAAATCGAAGAAGTCGTTTTCAATAACCAACGATCATGGCTTTTGACATTTTTATAATTATTTTGCAAATGAACATTACCTCCATTAACACTGTCAACTTTTTGAACATGGTAGAAATAAATTAATTTTAAGATATTCATGTAAAGTTTATTCTTATAGCATTAGTACCTGATCATAAACACTCAAAGTGAAATAATGTTGATCAGTTAGTTGTTCTGATTATAACAATTAGATTTTCATTAGGGCAATTAGGTTTAAAGACGCGACCACCCAAAAAAATTAAATAATATAAATGATAACCCTAACATTTTTGGTAACGTTGAAAAAAGTTTTTTTTTTTCATTGCACTATTTGGGAACTATTGAATGGGTCTTTTTTGGATGCATACCTCTCGTTAATGAGATAAACTATTGTGATCTATTCGGGAAATTTTTTTTCTGGACATCTAACTTAAAATCGCTCAGATTGTTTTTAATTTTGGATTATATCCTGATTATTATAATTTTCCAATAAAGATGACGTAGTTGGATCATTTTTAACAAATAATAATCAGTTCCTCTACGAAATCATTCAGTGATTTCAACTTGGGAAATTTTCAATGCACTTATTGTTGTTTTAGTCTGGTAGAAGGATTCTACAATGCATATTTCAGACTTAAAATTAAACGTGGAACGATAAGATTTTTTATTTATTTTTCATCTTTAATTGGGTTGATACGTTGAGCTAACATTTCCAATCATATTATATTATTGATAAGTTTTTATTACTGATCCTGAAACTAATTATTATATAATAATTTAATGGACATCCATAATATTCATTACATTATTTTTTTAAAAACTTCATGAAATATAACAAATTGAAAATTTAGTATACCTAATTCAAATTTATTCGTTTAGTGAAGATTATAATATACTTATTAAGGAAATTTAAGCAAATTCTATAAGAGAAGAATTCAATATACATTTAAAAATAATAATACTCGACAACGATATACACGATACCAATTTTGAAAGTTTTTGAATTATTAAAGATATAAAATTTGTAATAGAGATTAATATCCAGAGTGTTTTAAGAGCAACTGATTTTTTTTTTAATTAATTTTGGGCATACCTTTTTTAACAAGTGAAAATACATTCTTGTTTATAACTAAAGATATAGTCTACTTATTTGATAATTATCTATTCAGCGATACCATATATCCTTATAATAATTTGGTTTATCCTAACTTTATAATATAAAAAAACAATCACATATATGCTTGATTATTAACTATACACATGGTACGTTTTGATGAAATAAAAAATGACAATTTTTCTACTTTGTGGGTCTGGTACTTGAATTGCATTAGGAATGGTGAGTTTGATGAGTTACTTAACAATGAAGATAGATACAATGAAATATATAGCAGCATCAAAAAAACTTTACAATCCCATATAAACAAAATTGAAAATCAAGGAGACAGTGGTTATTATAATGAAGGTAATATATTTTTTCTGTCGTTAAGCTATCTCCTCAATAAAGACGAAGAAATTATCAATGACTTTCTTATTGATAATTTCCCTAATGCTGATTTATCTAACATCTTAGTGAGAAAAATCGGACATAATAAGAGTATGAATAATATTCTTAATGAAGATAATGAATCGCACTACATGGTTATAGATAGTATGAATAGGTTGTTGAATATAAACTCAGATGCAGTATCTGAAAATAGTTATCATGAAGATGAAGATAGTACCGATGACAAAATTAAACATAAAGATCAGAATTCTGAATTTGAGTTCATTAATCAAACAAATACAATAAACGATTCCAATAAAAATATGATATACGATACTTCATCTGAAAATGATTCGGAACTTTCTATTGAATTGAATTTTAAATCAAAATTTAGTAGAAACAGGATTCAAAATAAATTTGGGCAGAAAAATGATGTATTAAATATTACACACGGCCAAAATAAACAAAGTAATATGTCTACTCATTCTCAGTCAGAGATTGAATCAATAGATAGTTATTCTGTTAATTCTGAGAATAGAAACATAAATTATGATGGCCAACCTTTAAAAATTACACATCATAAGGATAATATTATTAAAGACACGACAAGTTCTTTAGCTTTGAATAATCTTCAGAAAAATGAAAAATATAGCAAAGAATCATCTAACCCAGATTCACCAAATAGTCCGATATATTTAAGTGATGATTATAGCATGAGTAATTTAAGTATCGACTCCCAAGATCTCCTTTTATCTCTACTCCCTTCTATGGAGATGCAGAATTCTATTGGTGATTTTAAACTAGTATTGCAAAGTATGATAATGATTAATATTGAAACAAATGAGATATTTACAGCCATCAGACAATCTAATAATAAAATTGATGAAGCATCAGAAGATGATGAATGGTTATTATACGATTCTAAATTTTCAATGGATAATTTAGATATTGTCAGTTTGAGTTATCTATTGGATGTTTATATTGATTTTGCAAAAGTATTCTTTTATTCAATGATTGTGATAAAATTAGAACAGCCTCAAGCTATATCATCTTCCAATGTTAAAAACAATACAAAAATTTTTGTTACTAGCGATGGATCAAGCAGTAATTTGTCAGTGGATTCGAATATTTCCCCAATAGTATCAAAAGTTTTATCCGTACAACCAACAGAAGATGGTGGTTCACAAAGATACACCCCTGTACCATACTCTCCAAGATTTGGGGATAATGAAAAAGAAAATGAAACATCAAAAAATAATTTTGCATATGACGAGATGTCAAATGGAGAAGTTGGTGATGCAGATTCGTTGCTAGAATATCCAGTTCCAGAGATGTTTTTCCCTGAAAGAGCGACACTTAATAAAGCTACGGCTCTACGATCAATAAATACCAATAATAGTGAATCAACTTTCAAGGTTTTGAGTAGGACATATACGGGTGGTAAAAGTATTGGGAGAAATACTACTGTCACAGCAGGTAATGATGATCAGAATAATGAAGACTTATTGAAAATGTTGACAATAACCCCAACCAACCAGCTTGAAACAGATTTAACTAAATATACTACTACACTAACAACTATTACTACAATTGAGAGAGCCATAAGCACTAGATCATCGAATAATATAGAGAAACAAAAATCTAGTTCAAAATCCAGCATCAAGAGTAAAAATAAAATAGGTCATGGGGAAAGCAGCACACACGGTGTTGTGAATAATTTAAGGGGGATCAAACAGCAATTAAAGCAACAAAGCAATGCTCCTAAAAAGAAGTCAAATCAATCTAAGGACTCGAAATGTATTATTATATAGTAAAAGTTTAACAATTCATTAATCGTGAAATAAATATTTAATCACAGTCACGTCATAATCTATTATTTAAGTTAATATGGTAAGGGTAATGATATCTCATTTAGAGGTGCATGAGTAATTTGCATTTCATTGTTGAATATTATTAGTGATCAATTATATAAAATATGCTAATATGTTTAGATCTTAATGCATTTATTTAAAACTAATATTTGATGTATAATTAAAAAAGAGATATGTAAAAGTACTAGTAAAGATTAATCAAGGATGGCAGGAGAAAACAAGACATTGGTTATATATTTTTGCCTGTAACGTGTAGTTACTGAGACACTTAAAACATTTTTTGAAATATTCTGGTTTACCAAATGGTTTAATATCACATGTGGAGGTTCCCTACATTTACTACTGTGGTTCGAGCTTCTAGTATCATCATTTTTAATTAAAGGAATATCATTTTGTTTTAACTTTTGCGATACTATTCGAATTGATTCATTTTCAAAGAAAATTGGTAACTCTGAAACTGGATATCTCCTTAGTACCAATTGCTCAGCTTTTTCATAGTTAATTGCTCCATTTTGCTGCAGTGACATAAATAACTTTTTCTGACTACAGTCATAAATTCTGTTGTAAAAACTTGGCTCACCATATTCGGGTGGTTCCATAAATGCAATATTGTTATCATTTGAAGTTGTGTTTGGTGTAGTGACATCGCATCGAAAGAGTTCCGGTATCTCATTGGTGTATTCAATTGGTTTTTCATGATCTTCTGTAGCAATTTTTCTATTTCTTGACAAGGTGCTTAAGTTATCTATTTCGTTATCAAAAATGGTTGATGAAATAAAAGGTTGTATGGGTGAATTAAGGTCATGCAATTTGCAGCTACTTTTGAATTTTGGTGTCTTTTTATTATATATAGATGAAATGAATTGTAATTCATGTATCCCTGTATTTTCTGGAACATTACAAAAGTTGTACAACTCACCATTTTCGTCAGCACCAAAATTCAGGTAATTTGAGTGATATATATAATTTCCATTTATTAAAAATCTAAATTTGTAACTCCCTGGGCTTACATACAAGTTATCAGTCCTCCATTCTTCACAATCCTTATGATATTGAAGTGTCATGTTGGCTATATTGTGATGATTATTTGTTATGTCATTTTCAATGGACTCACTCAACAAGGATACAGATTGACTTTTCTCATTTCCTATGTGTATATCCATCCATCTTATTATTAGTTTTACTTCATTTTTTTCTTTTTTTTGCAGACTATGTCCATTGCATTGGTTATGAGTATTTGATGATATTGTATTTTTAATAATATTAGTATGCTGCTTTATTATATCATCGGAAATAGCGTGCTCTGGTTCATTTGATAACTTCGAAGGGCTGTTAAAATGAATAGTGCTACTGTCATTGGGAGGTTTGTTATTGTTTAAATTATTACAATATACATTAGATTCGGTGTTGCCAAACTCGCCTCTGACAACGTAGTTAGACACATGAGAAATGTTACTCTCTAATTCGGTTGTTCTTTCGACTTTAGACCGCTTCTTGTTAGATGGATCTATCTTATTTAAAATTGAATTTTCTCTTTTATGAAAACTATCTGGGTGTTTAAATGTATCTGGATTTCTTTTCTGATCTGTGGAGTTACTATCTAAATGTATGTTAGTAACTTTATTTAGTCTTGGTGTTTGAGACTGAAATTTATCATTAAAGTTATTTGAATCAATTCTATAACATGGGTATATTGTTTCAGAAGGTATCTTAAGTTTATTGAGTTGTGTTGATTTATTAAACTTCATTTCAGAAATTGAGAGCCCCGCAAAATTTACCATCACTGAATCAGCTGGTTTTGAAGTATAAGACTTATTTTTTATTGAATCATGTAAGTTTTGATCAAGTTGAATATTGATCAGAGGTTTATGATGTAAAGTCGATTTGTATTCATTATGTTCAAAGTTCCCTTTGAAACTTGGGTCATCAATGATCAAATATTCAGACATATATTTCCTTTAAAATTACTAAATGTCACAGTTGTGAGGTTTATTCTTTAATTAATGTAACCGAATACAAAATAACATTGAGATTATTCAATTAAAAAAGTTTACAATCAATGTGTTACCTTATTTGAAACCTATTCTAGTGCCTTATATATATAGCATCACATTATCAATAATTAAACGAAATTGACTAAATTAATTGGCAATTAATGGTAAATATAATGCATGTCTGTCCCTTCAACAATATTTGCAACCACTCTGGTAATTGAATTGAAACATTACTGCCAGACACCCACACACACCCCAGTGAGTACGTCAAATGAACATACCAACGGTTCCCTCTAGTCAACGTGAGAGTACGAGGGGAGGGCCTCTCTAAATCATATCAGTTTTTGCAACAACCATTCAATTTGCAATAACCTTTTTAACCCACCATAAGTGGTAACTGTTGCACAACATTGTTATCGAAGAATTCGTTACGAAATAATTACTCGAATTATATCTATGACGTAATTTTTCAACCGTTCCCCCCACTTTCCCGAAGACAGCAGCGTAGGAACCTGTGGGGTGGTCGGCTAATTTTTATTAAAATTGAAAAATTATGTAATACGAAGTCTCGAGAGTGAAATGCGGCAGGCGAGAATGTTGTTTGTGAGCTTCGAAGGTTCGACGTTTCGAAAAATATCTGGTAGTTGTCGAATTATTCTTGTTTTCAGAGCTTTCCTTTGATTAAACCATGCTCCCACATCCCAGCACACTCCACCACTCCACCACTACTACCACTACTACCACTACTACCACTACTAAGGGTGAGCAGGGGAACCGTGGCTTATCAACATATATGACAAGTTAGAGCAACTTCTGGCACATATAATCACCAGGTTGTAGTCTTCCAAGACAATTAATTAGGTTATTAGCTGAGAAGAATCCTTCAACGAAATATATAATGTTATCTGCCGTCGACTGAATTGTTCCATACAATGTAAATAATCTTTACTTCTCATTGTTTCACTGATTGAGCAATTCAGGGAGGCAGAACCGTGCAGTTCTTTATAGGGCTTAAAAGTTCAATGTTCCTTGTTATCTTTGTTGTGTCTCACTAAAATTGGAGATATAAATCAACGAGCTAGGGGTCACATGCTTTGAAACATGCACAAAATGGGCTGATCTAGTGCATACCATGGGATATAGCCTATTCAGTAGTTGCGCTCATAGTCTCAAGCCAACCAAATCACGGGTTGACTATACTAATTTGCGGTTTCTTTCTATAAGCATTCGATAGCGAAATTTGCGATTAATATATCAGATAGAGGGATAGTGCGTTTGTGGGTTCCCCAATACTAACAGATATTTAAAATTTTTGCCTCCAAACTAATGATACATCTCTTGTATGTTATCAAAAATGGCATTAGTTTTCTCAGAAATATATTATGTGATTATAATTGTGATTTATTATTTGACCTCATTTATTCGTTTCCAAAAATTTTACGATTTGAATTAACGGTCATAAACATATTATTTTGTTCTCGATTACATACTTCAACTTTCTATAAATGGAAATCCGTTCTATTATTTGTCTTTCTTACATATTCATTTATAAAAAATCTAAAAAAAGTATAGGAAAACTGAGAGTTGTGAAGATGCATTTGAGGATTGAAAATATAAATGATGTTATTCGGTTACATTATCTCTTTCTTCAAGAATGAGATTTCATGAAAACTTTCGATTTCCTCCTCCATATTTATAAAGTGATGTTCTGTCTTTTATTTGTAAATGAATAAGTATCTTATATTGTTTATTACTCCGATAAATATTTTGAAAGAGCCTTTTGTACATCCTTAGACTCGACGACAACACCTTTATCGGAACATTTAGCTTGTAACATAAGTTCAGAACATAAACCGTCAATGTCAAGTTCAGAATACTTTGGGTGTTGTGTTAGTCTATTCCATACTTGAGAACATTGCATGTAAGAACCATCCTCGGTTTTAACAATGGCATCCTTATATAATTCGCGTAAACCAAATTTGTCCTTTGATTCTGCACCACATTCTTCTGTCACTAATTTATTTTTGATCAAAGCTTCTTCTTCATTGTCATCATCCTCATCACCCTCATCATTCAACATATCAAATATATCATCGGCATGATCTGTGTTGTTCTCTCTAAAATTTAAATCGTTGTTTAGAGTATTGAAAGAATCTGTGGAACTTTCTGGGAAAGCTAGTGAGCTTTCGATAAAATTCTCGGTTTTAGATAAATCTTTTACAGTTTTACCTTCGAGATTAGTAGTACCAAGTGGATTAGTAGCACCATTCAAAAATGATTTGATTGACTGATCGTCTTCTGCGGATATCAAATTGTTCCAAATTAAATTATCAGAAGTATTAACAGGTGAAAATCCAAATCCTGATTTACCAAACTCAGTTGTATATTCTGGTAAGACAATAGTATTATTAAGAATATCTGTATTATAACCATCGGTTGACATAGTTGGTAATGATTTATCGTCAGTAGTATAATTTGGGTTATTTACTTTATCGCAGAATGAGGTAACTTGGTCAGTGAATTTCTCACCAAAGTCAAAGTCATTCGAAAAAAAGTTACTGTCATAACCATTGGCAGTTGCATCAAAAGATTTTGCAGAGTCTGGACCGTTATTGTCGATTTTCTGTTCCATTATTTCTGAATTTGCTGGACTTCTACCAGTGCTGTCAAGAGAAGTTTTCGATTGTTTAAACTGTGGTAATTCGTTAGCACTATCTTTATAGAAAATTGGGTGTATCCAAGTTGAGGAAGACACAGACGAGTCTGGTGTTGTTACTTGATGATTTTCAGAAGTAGTCTGTATCTGTACATTATATTTGCCCGGTATCAAGGAAGTAGAAGTTGTTGAAAACGAGGAAGAGTCTGGGGAAGGTATTTTGTTTTGTTTTGGGTATTCAAACGAAAAGTCCTTCTTTCTCTCTACGTTTGCTAATATTTCTTTCTCAGCGTGTTCATCTTTTAATGTGTCCTCTGTGGCATCTGTTGCAGAGGAGGCGTCTTGTTTAGAGCTGGCATATTTCTTGGCTTGTTCTGTTCTTGCTAAGTACTCTAAAACCTCTAAATCCGAATTGTTCTGTGGTCTATACTTATTCAACTCAGAGACCATACTCTTCAATCTGTCGCTCAAAAACATCTTCTCCAGTTCGTTAGCCTCATGCGCTTGCTCTAAAGCGGTGACCTTATCTTCTAGCTCCTTCATCTTCTTCTCTTTACGCTCTCTGAACGCCCTTTGGGCAGTTCTATTCTGATAAGTCCTCTTGCTCTTGGTATCGGTATCATCCAGCTGTTTTCTTCCAACCTTCTTCTTGGACTCTTGCTTGTCGTCCGAAACCATGGCGACAGCAGTGTCTAAAACTCTCTTGCTGGAAGCTACACTCATGTTTAAACTAATTTATAAGAAAAATATTCCTGTGTCGGTGTGCACTGGGGGGGGGGACAAAGTTGGCAGGATAGTATGTGTAATTTAAAACTCCAATATAACGGTATCAACAGGATCGAAATCTTGGTTGTTGTTGGGCCCTTGCTGAATAAAAGGAAACAACAGAATATAAAATAGTTTAACAATAAATTATATATATACCACTGTTCTTATATACTCCTAGAAATATTTAAGCGCTGATAAAGTTTGTTCTTGTATTAATAATTAAACCAACCAGTCAGCTCACCGTCAGCTCAATCGACTGCAAGGGATGGGCCTCCTGCCAGCCATTCTGAGCAAAACAAAATTTTTTGCGAATGTGCCTCTTCCACGGGCCTCTCTCTCCGCCCATTAAATTACTCAAAAGCCAAAAAAAAATTTTTGAACTTCCTCTGTTGTGCTCGTGCTGTGGCGCTAGCAAGCTGTTCCAGTGGAACAGGCCCGCTCCTGCGTGTGTCTCTCTCTACATCGCCCGCCCCAATCAATCCCAAAAAATCCGAGAGCTTCGTTTAAACTGCCAGAGAGAAGAGAGAAGAAAAAAAAGCCACAAGCCACAAGCCACAGCCAAATTTGAAAATTTCTGATGCGTTGGTGGATAGATTTCTCGTTTCTTTTTTTCTTCTGGTGGAATGAATTTTTTTGATGCAGATGGGGCGGGTAAATCGTAATGCGGCTGGGTAACTTTTTGTTTCCCATTTTTGTGTCTGGTTCTCTTTCCCGTCCCTCGGCGGCTGTCAGGGTAACTCCTCGGCCCCCCC